>JAWPHD010009073.1:0-105000 GCA_037043455.1 Cyrtodaria siliqua | reverse complement strand
GGTTTTCATACCTGTTCTATAACAGAAAACAGTAGCATAATTAAAAGAAGACGCACGGTGGTATATTACGATGCACGGTAACCATCATGTACTTAAATACGTAAGTTCACGAGCACTTGGCATGTCTACACGTCGCAGATTCAGTTAAATAAAAAAGAATCTGGTGTGGGGGGAAGCACATACCAGGTTTCTCCTAGAACACACACGTCTTCGACGCCCGACTAAAAATATTCGTGTGCATATATATATATATATATAGATGGGGAAAAAAACATTTATACAGTGCTATAGTTTACAAAAACTCAAGCGCTTTCGGCTAACGCCTTCATCAGGAGTACACAAACACGAAAATAACAAATACAAAACAAAAAACACTAAAATACACGGCAGTTTAAACAAAACTCTTTGAGAAACAACTTATCGTTTGGCAGTGTTGCAGGAACTGTTTTCTTTGAATAGACACTCTGGAGCCAAATGTGATACTAATAAAAGAACATATCTGGTTGGATGAGGGAAGGACTGTACCCTGACATTTAGTTATGAAGAGAGAGTAAAAATGTGAAAAAGATAACACAAGCCCTACCTCAAAAGCTTAAACCTAAAATCGATACTGCAGGATAAAGTATAAAGCAACTCCAAAGCTAATGAAAACAATGACTAAGGCTAAACAAATTAAATTAAATAAATGGAGATATTTTGATCAAGGGAAGTAACAAAAGTACTAATAATAGAACATTGCTGGTTGGATTAAAGTGAAATTGTACGCTGACATTTATTATTAGTTATGAAGAGAGAGTATGTGAGTGAATAACCCTACTTCTATACATAAGACAAAGAATCGATACTGCAGGATATAGCAAAAACAACTCCAAAGTTAACTGAATAAGGCTAAAATAATATATAAATGGAGAAAATTGGATCAAGGGAAGTAATAAAAACTGGAGTATGTGTGTTTACATTTATATATTCTGTAAGATGTATCTAGTCCCCTTTGTTGATTCCTACTGGATGTTTTGTGTTTAAGCGTCTTATCCAGTACGTTTCACGCAATTTACGTTCTGCGTCGGTCCAATTTGGATTGTGTTCGATGCATGTCAGAGACAAGTCGTTGAACGTGTGGCCTTCTGAACTGAAGTGTTCGGCCGCTGGCGACCTAGCAAACCTACGTAATTTACAATCGGAGCGATGGAGGTTAAATCGGAGGTTCAACGCCTGCTTTGTTTCACCGACATACTGTTTTTTGCAAATCAAGCACGTCATTTCACGTCGGTGAAACAAAGCAGGCGTTGAACCTCCGATTTAACCTCCATCGCTCCGATTGTAAATTACGTAGGTTTGCTAGGTCGCCAGCGGCCGAACACTTCAGTTCAGAAGGCCACACGTTCAACGACATGCATCGAACACAATCCAAATTGGACCGACGCAGAACGTAAATTGCGTGAAACGTACTGGATAAGACGCTTAAACACAAAACATCCAGTAGGAATCAACAAAGGGGACTAGATACATCTTACAGAATATATAAATGTAAACACACATACTCCAGTTTTTATTACTTCCCTTGATCCAATTTTCTCCATTTATATATTATTTTAGCCTTATTCAGTTAACTTTGGAGTTGTTTTTGCTATATCCTGCAGTATCGATTCTTTGTCTTATGTATAGAAGTAGGGTTATTCACTCACATACTCTCTCTTCATAACTAATAATAAATGTCAGCGTACAATTTCACTTTAATCCAACCAGCAATGTTCTATTATTAGTACTTTTGTTACTTCCCTTGATCAAAATATCTCCATTTATTTAATTTAATTTGTTTAGCCTTAGTCATTGTTTTCACTAGCTTTGGAGTTGCTTTATACTTTATCCTGCAGTATCGATTTTAGGTTTAAGCTTTTGAGGTAGGGCTTGTGTTATCTTTTTCACATTTTTACTCTCTCTTCATAACTAAATGTCAGGGTACAGTCCTTCCCTCATCCAACCAGATATGTTCTTTTATTAGTATCACATTTGGCTCCAGAGTGTCTATTCAAAGAAAACAGTTCCTGCAACACTGCCAAACGATAAGTTGTTTCTCAAAGAGTTTTGTTTAAACTGCCGTGTATTTTAGTGTTTTTTGTTTTGTATTTGTTATTTTCGTGTTTGTGTACTCCTGATGAAGGCGTTAGCCGAAAGCGCTTGAGTTTTTGTAAACTATAGCACTGTATAAATGTTTTTTTCCCCATCTATTAATTTATTCCAACATTTTCGTATCCCCTCGGGGATCCAGTGCTTTTTGAAAGGTATTTTGTAGATGTATGTATTTTCTCACCCTTATATATATATATATATATATACAAGGCTAAAAAATCCTTGCGTTATGGTTAACCTTCAGTATGTCAATTGTTACGTATAGCATTACTAACTTGCTTAATGGTTAACCTGCTTTTTAACAATACAATCAATGATGGCATTAACACTAAATAAGACAGTAATCGCACTTAAGAAAATAGGCACGTAACTGAGGAGTTTAAGGAAATAAGTTTATACAAAATGTGAAATTGCCGTCAATCTGATTTATTTAAAAAGAAGGTTAAATACTAAGGTCAAAAACTGGATTAAGCGTTACATTGCATAGGGATATGCAATTTGTAGGCATCTAAAGTCAGTTTAATTTAAACTAGGCGTTTGTCCATGGATGCCCCCACTGAAAACAAACAGTGTAAAACGTAAAATAGTCACTGTTTCAGTAAAGAACTAGAGCCTTTGTTTCTGGAAACATTCAAAATTTATGACAAATAACATTATAATAACGTAAATTTCGTGTTTATGTCGCGTAACGTAAACTACATTGTCTTTCGGAAATTTGTTTTATTGCATCAACTTTTGTTTTTAACATGTTTGATAAATAATATAAAATATACATACCGTTTTGTTGCATATAAACAATTTTTGAATATTACATTTTCAAAACGCGATAATGGTAACGTATTTCAAATGGATTCACACCCTTATGTCCCCTCTCTCATTTTGCATTTATACTTCATTTTGTAGCAAATGCATACCCGTTCAGGAAAATATATCATTCAAAATTCCCCCAGAGTGAGGATGTCGTCTTTTGGTAACTTACGGTGTAGTTATTATTAAGTGTATTTATGATTTTTGATAACGAACGGGGTGTAACGTAAACTACAGTATATTTTCATACTTTTGTTATGTTGAAAAGGCTGTCTAAATTAAACAGTTCATAAATAACATAAATATAGGTAGTATTTATTGTTCATATGCACAAGTTTTACTCATATTCAAGTTTATTGAAAGTCTTTTGGAATTGTTATGGTAACGTAATTGTCACGTGTGTTACACACAAACGCCCCAACGCTCATATGGCACACATGTCTCATTTTGAAGCTTCATGTATGTTCTTTCAGAAAATCATACCCTATAAAATTCCCCCTGTGGGGATGGGTCTACAACCAGTTCAAGGAATATATACATTTAGTTTGCATATTTTATATCAAAGATAGACTAGCAATACAGCGGACGAGTCGATTTCGTAAAAAAATGCAGTTAATCGATATAAGCCCGATACCCTACAATTCTAAAAAAAAAATTCTTCAAAATTTCATGCAGGATTTTGCAAATAAAAAAATAGCTTTCGCGCATGAAATTTCCCTACCGCTTTTGAAAATTAAGTTATGTACTTGATGAACTTTGTCTGAAAGATAAAAAAAACTTTGGCTGAGACAGGCACCCACAAACAATAGTCAAACGACAGGAAATGAAAAGCGGTGTTAATTATTACATTTCCAGACAGTAAGCTATGTGATCTGCGATAAATGCTGGATATCAATGGAAACATTATTTTTAGTGGTCCGCGGGAATGCATCAGTTGTGATATCGGTTGATATGTATATGTTTTGTATATCCTAAATATATTGTTTACTATTGCTTCATAATTATGTTGACCTATTTATGTGTCGACGTGCCGTAAAACACCATTCATTCATTCATTCATTCATTCATATTTATGTATGAAGCTGACATCCTTGGTGGTGGAGCAGCATAGCCAGAAGTTTTAGAAATGTTTGTAATATTTTTTGAGATGTGTGGTATTTTTAGTTCTCATCGAATGTTTGAAGAAAGCACTGCCATGTTTTAATCACAAAAATGTAACCTATATAATAGTCGATTCCCTAAGTCTGTCCCACAAGGGATGGTTAGCAAACAACAGCGCATGCATGTTTGTAGCCGTAAGTAGTTAACCATCGGTTGGTTTATGGTCAGCTTCTTTTTAACCAACATATGATTGTTCTAAACATCGATCCGAAATCCAATTTTAATAAAGCCAGAATTAATTGCTTCTTTCATCTACCGATTTTGTCTAATACTACACCGTACTTTTGAAGAGAATAATGCACCATTGAAAAAAGTCAAAAGTCTGGTTTGCCTTTAACTATAATTAACGTGCCACTTAGTATACGCCCTCCATTATTCAGTATATTATCAGCAGCACGTCTGTTTGTGTCGTGTGATTGATGGATTTGATTGTCTATATATATATATATATGTAATTAAATTGTATAGGTTATAACATTGGTTTTATCACATTTCGTAAGATTTCCACATGCAGGAATTTTCTTGGTTCCTTTTTGAAACTGTCGTGTCGCAAATAACGTGTTTTAACAGGTCTGTGAAACGTTGAAGCAGTTCTCTCAGCATAATTTATTTGCCGCTGTAAGAAAAAACAACGACCCTTATCATTTTGCTGTCATTTTGCTATATAGTAAAATGACCCCCTTCTGTAAAATGTTGACTACATACGTATAATTTTGATGCCCGAAAGGGGTCAATTTATTATAGTAGAATAGTAGTAGAAGGACTCCTAGATATAACGAGTATTGTATTTTGTCTCTTTTTTTAGATTAGCAGATAAGCCAGTTGTGCATATTTTGTCAAAAAACAAACAAATAGAAACAATCAATGGTGCTATTTTTGCACACAGCTTTTGTGAGTATGAGTACCAAGATGAGTACCGATTTCGGTTTTTATTTTTATTTTGCTAACATAGCACACCTATTATCAGATGCATATACACGTGTCCAGCAAATGTGTCATTACATACTTACCTTTAAATCATCGGAATAACAAACTTAAAATTATGATCTGAAAACAAACCTTTCTGCGAGTTATCGAGAAGGGTGATTTTCAGACGTCGATTTTAGGTAACACCCAAATCGGTGCTCATATATAAATGCCTTTCGCGCGACCTTTACAGTCGTGTCTATCTTAAAGCGATAATGCTTTTTTTGGTAACGAATATGTATGCATGCACATAGACATGGATGATATTTAGGCTATTAAAAAATACTCAAAATATACGCTTATTGGCGTATGAATCTTAGTTTCGATTGTATCTAATAATAAAATATTTTGTGCTTACGTTTGTAAACAATGACCCATTGTTTACGTTTTCCAATGTTTCATTATTAATAAAATTATTATTGTTTAGGTGTGCGCATACATGTACTCTAATGCGAACAGCCCCTTTAATCGGAGGGTAGCATCAGAAACAAAGTTTCAAGGCGGAATCCGTTGATATATATAATACCGTTAATCTTAAGTTTGTTGGAAAACGAATTCAGCCTGTAGAATTACCGCGACTCACGAGTCTGTTGGTTAATAACTATTAGCGTCACTTATCTAGCGATTATCATTTTACCTTAATAAGATAATCCCTGAATAAGTGACGCTTAACAGTTAAAAATATCGGCCATATATGCATGTACATATATGCGTACAAATATACATACGGTTATCTACGGAAGCACGGAAGGGCATGTGCGAACAAATATTTCATACGTTCGAAGTAATATTAATTTAGTGCGTATGAGATAATTTGCCACCTGTGGTAGTGATACCTCTCCTCATTGAGTATCAATACGTCCTTCACATCTAGTATCTCTAAAACCGCCCAACTGAGTATTGATAACACTCTATTGAGTATAGAATTGATAATACCTCCTCATTGAGTTGATACCCCTCCGCATTTAGTATTGATACCCCCTTCCACATTCAGTATCTCTAATACCTCTCCATTGTGTATTGAAGGGGTATACATACTCGATTGAGAGATTGTATAGGTATATATTTTTATATGGAGTGGTATCACTATTTAATGGGGAGGGTATCAATACTCAATGTGGTTCGGGTATCAATACTCAATGGGGAGAGGTTATTAAAACTCAATGGGGAGTGAGTATATATAAGTATCGATACTCATCGATACTGAATGTGGAGTTAGTACCAATACTCAATAGCGAGTGCGTATCAATACTTATTGGGGAGGATGTATCAAAACTCAGTCGGTAGGGGATCATTAATACCCTCACTGAGGAAGGGGTATTAATACTCAATCGGGAGTGGGCATCAATACTCTGAGAAGAGAGGGTATCGATTCTTAATCGGGAAGGTGTATAAACTAAATGGGGAGGGGGTATCAATACTTATTCGAGAGAGGTTATCAACACTCAATGATGAGGTCGTATTAAAGGGACGAAAGGCAATCCCTATATATCATTTTGAGTTTTATTCAAGCATTAAAATAAGCACCTCAATTTATTAATCTTGCTTCATTTTGACCTTAAAACTGCTTGCATACCATTAAATAAAAAAAATGAGATTTCAGTTTTATTCCATATTCTATCAACTTGTTAAATATATTATTACTGCAATTTTATCAAAAGTTAGTAACATGTGAAAAACATTTTTCTTTGAACTATTCAATTATTTGATAATAATGATTGAAAGGGTGCAAGTTATATTAAAAACTAACAGGACGCCATCAGTTTTAAACTAATCAAGATTGTCCTGGGTCCCTGTAATACTAAATCGGGAGAGGATATCAATAATCAGTGTGAAGAGAGTATCAATACTCAATAGCGTGGGGGCACCAGTATCAATTTCCAACGGGGAGGAGGCATCAATACTCAATGAGAAGCGGGTATAACTACTCAGTAAGGAGGGAGTATCACAGATGGCGTCCAGGTCACCGAATCACTATTTCATGCCCAATATTATTTATTTTCGTGCGTATGTATTATTATTTCGTGCACACGAATTATTATAACGTTGCTACGATTTAATCATCTCAAAAAGGAATTATTCAGAGGAAAATCGGGAAAATCGTTGACTTATTGTTATATTGTTTCAAATATCGGTCATTTATTATTGCAGAACTAGTCTTCTTATCCACTTAACAAACAAAATAGTAATGATTTTCTAAACACATCATAAGCATCAAGAAGATATGTTGTCCTATCCATTTTAATTTGACGTGTGTATCCTTTCATGTAGATAAGGTTTTATTATAATAAGGCATGTGAGAATACTAGGCGAACATTGCATTCTGGCACAATTACGCCAACTATTAGTGGAGTATCAAGTGAAAAAAAGGTCCAGTTACTTGCAGAATGTTAGTACTGGTATCAGAAGCCGAGTTTAAGATAACTGACCAAAAATGACTGAAAAAATGTTGATAATAGGCGTAAAAATCAAACGAAACATGAAATTCGGTGAATTGATATCCCCCGACGAAGTGCTGTCTTCTGGGTAGAAGTGTTATAATAGTCTTTTTGACTCTTATTTTTTTCTCTGGGCAATAACTCGTCTTGGCGTGTGTAGAGAACCTGAGAAATAAATAAAGAATGTTTCCTCTGTAACTCGAATGTTTATTTTTCAACGTGAATCATGAACTCTATATCAATACACATGAATATTTTTAAGGTTACCAACATTTTTCAAATTTAATGAAACACGTAAACCACAGCTGGTTATAAAGTACAGTCATATTTATCCCTTTTTTTGAAACCAAAATTTAACTCAGATTTTTGGAGAAACGAAAACCAAAAATAAAAGAAGTTATGTATATGTTTACTAAAAGAACGGTGACTTCTTTAACTGACCAGCTATGATGTCCAAATGTCATAATTTAATAATCAATTAATAATATCAAAATAACTACTTATAATCTTAGCCTGTATAGATCAAGTGACAAAGAATGTCTCAATATTATAACATCTCAAACTTCCTTATGACCCTTTATAATTATTCACCATTTCTTAATAACGTTTATAATTATTATTATATATTTTATTATTATTAAAATACCTTAAATTTATTATATACTGATTTAATTTCACTTGTAAACATAGTCACATCTTTTTTAGAGTTCTATTTCAACCAACACTAGCTCACAACTACATAATAAACACAGGGACTATTTCCCTTTTTTATGTAAAATAACTAGATCTAAAATGAAATACAACATGTATTTTGCAAACCGAAATAAAACATGTATTTTGAAAACCGTCTCCTTTCAAAATATCCCTACAATAATACGTCCAGTCTTTATTATATCCTTTCATAATATCTCTATAATAATAACAAATTTAAATTAATCGGTACCTAGTTTATTTCATGAAATCCGAAAAGGATTTATATTACAAGGCAGTAATTTAGATTTTCCAAATCTGAACATGAATTTAACCGAAAGTAAACAAATATCGAAACACGGATGAACATATTTCCGACATTTTTTAGAACAAAGTGACCTAGGCGTTGGTTATTCACCAACCGAATTAACTGTTTATCAAGCTATACAAAACACACACTATATTCTTCCTTTCTTTCTTCTCTCTATCAAAATTACAGTTGTTAAAGTTTCATCAACAGCTTGTCATGCCAGTACTACACATGTATTTTCTGAGAACCTTAAATGTCATATACTCACTTGCTTAAATTAATCAGTATTAAACAATACAATCAGTTAAAATATAATACATCTATTCTTTTTTTTTCAAAACAAATACTTGACCTTGACCCTCACGTTTTGTAAATTAAATTTCAACTACTACAAGAGTCTGCCTGATTTTGGCAATACACAAATGTGTATCTTGCTACGGAATAACTTAGTCTTCTTACTAACATCCATAATTTTAAACTACAATTTTCTTTCCACGCCAGCGAAATATACCGCGTTCTTTTTCTGTAACGTCAAGTGAAGTTACTCTCAGTAACTTGTCCTTAGACGATACACGACTGTTTCTAAAACTGCTCATTAGAGTTTTATAGCGGCAAGCAGTATTTTCCAAAACAGTAATTAGAGTGTTTTTCTAATTACAGATTAAGTTTTTAGAAATCAGAAATAATTCGTAATGGAGAAACCTCGAACAACTGAAGGGGCGAGTGCATTATTTTTTCACGAATCTACAGTTGTGAGTGGTTTCTTTTACTTAAACCATGCGCCTAAACTATTACTTTAAAAAAGGGAACGACCACCTCATGAGTATATGTTATTGAAAAAACATAGATATGTACATTCTTTGTTTCCTTTTACGGTGATGACCATTTAAAAATGCCTTTCGAGTTTGTGTGTATTATATATGCGTTGTTAATAGATTTTTGCCAGCACGTTTGTCCCGTGCAACACATGGTGCACATGATCATGATACGCATGTCATAAAGACTTGGAGTGCTGACCACATGATTGAGTCGGACGACTATTTGTTCTGCATTAGTAAGTGTTTATTATTCAGTTAAATGTTGATAACATCCTTTTATACCTTTTATTCTTGAACTATTTTTAGGATGCAGCTCAGCGTTTGACAGTAAATTTGCGTATACATATTTACATAACGAAAAATAGTTTTTCAATCCAAAAAATACTTTCCCAAAATGTTTTTGGGACCAACGAGCCCATTATAGGTGGCTTTGAAGTAGAATACCGCTTAAGCCGGTGCTAGGGGGCGTAAGAGGTGTTGCTTCTTTCATTACTTCTCATGAACAGACTCAATAAAACCGAGTCTGCTGCTTTATTCTCTGAATTGTGTTTGTTGCTCCCAAAGGATCACCTTTATCAGTATTTAGTAATCTATATATTTTTAAGGAACTGGTAGATTCCAGAAACCCGTGTCTACAGACGAAATAAAGGCGAGAAATCTTAATTCCGTGCCAAAGAACAATTTGAAAAAAAACCTCACTATGGCGGAATTGAAACTCCCAAGTTTCTTACTTTTATGGAACAAGGATTTCCTATTCCCGAGGATGTGGGTCAACTACTCGTACATGACACTTTGCTGGAGTATTGGGGTCAGACATTTTAATTGGACCGTTAAGGATAATGCATGTGAGAAATCGTCATTGGATTTAAAGTGTGAAAACTGATACTTTAATTACGATATTTTAATTAGAAACTATTATAATTATATACTTTACTTATAAAGGATATCACGTGACAGGTGTGAGCGAGAAGTCGTATTTTGTGTCGCTCTGATATTTTTCTAATATTTATTCAAAATACACGAATATTGTAATGGATTTTTGGAAGAAAATATACTTCAGTAGAATATAGTGTTGTACATTTGTGAATGTGTGATTAAATGGGTAAAAAACAAAGGAATAAACGTAAGAAAAGCAGTGAAGATGAATTGAATGGAACATTAAACAACAAAGCGGCAAAACATGGGGGTTCACATAATTCATCAGAGGGGGTGAGTGACTTTGATAGCGTTAGTGACCTTTTAAGTCAGACACATTCAGTCCTGTTTGATCCGGGAACACCATCAACATTAAACACCAGCTATCCATCTGTGTTTCCTAGTCCTGGACCTTCACTATCTGATAGTGATAATATGTCGTCGAGTGCACCGAGGAGTACACATTTGACAAATACACCCCCACCTTCAGAAATGGCCGACGCTCCCATAACAGCTATAGACCCAAAAGAGGCTCGTCCAGGGTGTCAACCTACAAATGCAGATATAATGACGCTTCTCACAAAAATGGATAAACGACTATCAACCCTAGAATCATTAGAGAAGAAGGTCGACAGTTTCGACAAAGACATGAAAAAAATGTGGTTACAATTTGATAGCATGAATAAGAACACCATGGACAAAGTTAACAAAACAGATGAGCGAGTCGATTCGGCAGAATACGCTATTGGTATGACCCAGGACAAATTATGTCAAATGGAAAAAGAAAACATAAAACTGAAAGAGTCGTTGATTTATATGCAGTCTCAGTCCATGCGTAACAACCTGATATTTGGAAATATACCAGAATCTCAGTTCGAAAAAAACGAGGAGACAGAATCCAAGTTAAGACAGTTCATGCATGAAAATTTACAAATCGCACAGGATGTTGTTAACAACCTTAAGCTGGAACGAGTGCATAGGTTAGGAGTGCATGTCCCCGGAGTAAAACGCAAAATTATTTGCAAGTTTAATCAATTCCCGGATAGAGAAATGGTGCGGAGGCAAAGAATCAAACTTGAAGGAAGTGACTACTATATGCATGAACAGTTTCCACCGGAAATCGTTGCGAAACGTCGGCAACTGACTCCCAAAATGAAAGACGCGAAGCGAGAGGGCCATCGTGCATGGATAAGCTATGATACGCTTTACATCAACGGAAAACCGATCAAGGGCGACTAGGACAACGACGAGGGTGGACTTAAAGTGATTGTCTGGAATTGTAATGGTTTGTCTGAGAGTAAGAGACAGAATGCAGAGTTTGTGAACATTTTAAAGCAAAACGATATAATTATTTTGTCTGAAGCATGGACGTGTAAAAACAGTGAAATAGAATTTTCAGGGTATCATTGTTTTAATTTCTATAGAAAATTTAGACATAGAAAAGCAAAACGCAATAGCGGCGGTATAGTTATATATATTAAAAACAATATCAAAAATGGAATATCTGTTGTAAAAAACCACCATGACACTATTATATGGTTAAAATTGGATAAACGTTATTTTGGAAATGATGATGACATTTATCTAGGTGGAGTTTATTTATGGACTGACGATTCACCCGCAGCTAATGCAATACATACTGATCTTTTTCAGCTTTTGCAAGATGATCTATATTATTATGAATCTTTAGGTAAAACATTTATTGCAGGTGATTGTAATGGCAGAGTGTCAAATAGGTGCGATTTTATTGTATGTGATAGTGTAATTAACGATATTGATTACTCTGATTATATACCAGATAACCCCCTAAAGCGGGCCTCACAAGATACATGTGCGAATCCACAAGGTAACAGGTTATTGGACTTGTGTAAAGCTACTTCTTTTCGATTGGCCAATGGTAGATTAGGGTCAGATTGTGGTGTGGGATGTATAACGTAAGTTAATAGGCATGGAAGCAGCGTAATTGATTATCTTTTGTTAAAAGAACGCGATTTTCCATGTGTGAGCGATTTTTGTATACATGCATTTAATGAATTTAGTGACCATGCACCGTTATCGTTCACTCTTGCTGGCAAAACGCACGCCGGGAATGATAAACATTCATACGAAACTGAGTCTATAAAATGGGACGAATTGCATAGGGAACAGTTTCGACGGGGTATTATTGGTAAATTGCCATGTTTTAATGCATTGTTCGATAATTTTAATTCAGATAGCACGAATAGTGTAGATAATCTTGTATCGCAATTTACGTGTACAATGCGTGAAGTCGCTGACCCACTTTTTATGAAGCACATCAAAATCACTTCGTCGGGGTTTCAAATTAAAAATAGTGACACGAAAAAATGGTTCGATGAAGAATGCTACCAGTCTAAACAACTTTATAAAAATTCATTGAATGAGTTTAACAGATTAAAGTCAAATGAAAATAGAACATCGCTTGCTAATCTAAAACAAGCTTATAAGAGATTAATTAAAAAGAAACGACGCGCGTTTAAATTTAAGCAAGCGAAAGAGTTTGAAAATATGCGACGTTCAAAGCCTAGAGAATTTTGGAGACGTTTTTCGAAACGAAAAATCGTAAATGCCAATATATCTGTGGATGATTTTGAGAACTATTTTTCAAATTTATTTAAAGATATAAAAACATCTATTTCAGAAGAATCAGAGAACTTTAATGCTAATCATGAGTTCAATAATAATGACCCAATTTTCGAAGAATTAGATAAAAGGATAAGCGTAACCGAGGTAGAGTCGGCAATAAAAGCGTTAAATAAAAATAAGGCGGTTTCGGGCGATTTTATGCTTAATGAATATTTCATTGCTAGTTGTGATATATTATCGGGTCATATTACTGATATTTTTAATATTATTTTCGATACAGGTTGCTTTCCGGAAAGCTGGTCTAAGGGTTTTATGATTCCTCTACATAAAAAAGGCGATATAAACTCTGTTAACAATTACAGGGGAATTACATTAATTAATTGTATGAGTAAACTATTTACAAGCATCTTGAATACGCGGATTGACAAATGGTGCGAAAATAATAATATTATATCAGATGCTCAATTCGGGTTTAGAAAAGGTAGGTCAACAACAGATGCAATATTTATTTTGCATAGCATTATAAACAACATTTTAAACGACAAAAAAAGACTTTATTGCGCATTTATAGATTTGAAAAAAGCGTTTGATTCTGTCTACAGAAACGCGTTGTGGTTAAAACTATATAAATGTGGTGTCAACGGGAAAATGCTTAGGATAATTAGATCCATGTATGAAACAGTTAAAGCATGTGTTAAGTCCTGTGGATCTTACTCCGAATTCTTTGATATTTCTATCGGTCTAAAGCAAGGTGATATTGTCTCACCGATTATGTTTTCTATATTCATAGAAGATTTAGAATTGTTCTTATTAAATAGAATAGATGGTGGTTTATCTCTTTATGATATCACTTTAATACTGTTGCTTTTTGCTGATGATATGGCTGTACTGGGATCAAGCCCAGATGACCTTCAGCAAAGTCTTAATAGACTCTATGAATACTGTGAATCCTGGGGTCTTGAAGTTAATACTGAAAAGACAAAAATAGTTGTATTTCGTAAAAGGGGTAGAATTAAAGAATGTGAAAGGTGGTATTATAATGGAAGTTTATTAGATGTCGTCGATGATTTTAATTATTTAGGTGTGGTTCTTAATTATACAGGCTCCTTTTCGTTAAACCAACAATGTCTTTGTGGAAAAGCCTTAAAAGCAATGAATATACTCTTGGTTAATATACGAAAATATGAATTGAAACCAAAATTATCTCTTCAGCTTTTCGATGCTTTTGTGGCATCAATATTAAATTATGGAAGTGAAATATGGGGGATTACAAAATCAAAAGATATTGAGAGAATACAGCTAAAATTTGTAAAATTATTTTAGGTGTTAAACTTACCACAAGTAATGCTGGTATTTACGGAGAGCTCTCTCGTTACCCCTTATACATTAATAGATATGTAAAAATGATCAAATATTGGTATAAACTATTGTCTACAGAGAACATTATACTAAAAGCAATATATAAGGATTTGTTATCTAACTGTAATAAGGGCGTGAAGAATTGGCTAAATAATATAAGGTTTATCCTAAACAGTAACGGTTTTAATAATGTCTGGGATAATCCAATGAGTGTTAGTTTTAAACTATTTCCTTTAATATTTAAACAAAGATTAATAGATAGTTTCATGCAACAATGGAGATCTGATATAGAAGGCAGTAGAGTTTTAACGCTATATAAGGTGGTGAAAGAGAATTTTGATTTTGAAACATATCTAGAAACATTATGCTCCAAACAATTAAGAAGTTGTATAACAAGAATAAGATTATCCGCTCATTGTTTAAGAATAGAAACAGGGAGATACTCAAGAGGTAGAACAGAGAGAAACGAAAGAGTGTGCGAAATTTGTAACACAAACGCTATTGAAGACGAGTACCATTTTATTTTGATCTGTACTACTTACTCTAACATTAGAAACAAATATATTCCTAAATATTACACAACTAGACCAAGCATGTTTAAATTTGTAGAATTGTTGCAGTCATTAAACAAAAAGATTATTCTTAGTTTAAGTAAATTCATTTCCGATGCACTTGTATTACGGCTATCTACATCCATTTTAACAGACTAAAACAAAAAAAACTAAAAACACTAGATATCTTATTTTAGAACATCCTCGTTTATCATTGACATACCATAATATATGTATGTTTTTGATTGTTTAAATATGTATGAAACAAAACAAAAACTTAGTGATTATTTTGTTGTATTTGCAATGTTAATATCTGTCACGTGTGTGTATATTATAATTATCATATATTTGTAATGATGAAAAACTGTAATAGTTTAAGTCAATAAAAGTATCTATCTATCTATCTTATAAATGTACCAAATTATATAAAAAAATGGATAATAATAGTACAACGGGGCGTGAAAAAAATGGCAATTGATGTGTGATAATTTCCAAGACTTGCGGATATATCCGAGCTTATTAATATTTTGTTTTTGCAATATCTTGGATTTTTGGATTACGTACTGAACATTGTATCTAAAGTGTGAGAACCGAGAGCACTTTTTTTTAATTAAATTTTTCAATATCTTCCAATGTTTTTTGGATTGATAATTAAAAAGGTAAACACAACTGAACTCTGTAATTTTTTTCTTTTCTGTATTTTATTGTTTAATGATAGCCATTTTGATGCAAATAACATTTACACGTTTGCTTTTAAGTACACGATTAACGTAGGGATTTGAATAAAATTACCTTAACTCAGTTTCTAACATGCTCAGAAATATACTGAAACGAAAAAGAAACACAACTCGGGACTTTCCGCTATATATTGTATGTACAATATGCTGCTGTTAATCGAATTGTAAATGGCCACGTAAGATATTTCTTTTCCGAAAAAAACCCGACTAAAACAACATATAACACAGCAAATAGTATTTCTTCAAAGTTTCGTTATTGACAGACTACGCGTTAGGCTCCAGCATGTGAGCAAACTTAGAATGCAACATTTTGTAAACTCTTTACGTTAAATACAGTACTGAAATGACTCAATTTTCTAAAAAGAAACTTGAACATTTATGAATTTCTTGTTACGAAGTGTACTGTGATTGAAACGTTTACAACATCACAGTTGTGTCCTTTCTCTACAAAACATTTTGGGATTTCTTAGGAATATTATGTGGAATTAAATGTGCAATATATGCAATGTATAGCGGAAATTCCCGAGTTGCGTTCCTTTTTCGCTTCAGAGGGGCACAAGGCACCCCACCATAACATCTGAGAAGTTATGAAAATTCATGTGAAAATTCCTTCTTTTGGTTTGGTTGTCAATTATTTTAATATTACGCCCGCTCCAAACCCCAAACACTTCCCTCCTTTCCACCCCACCCCTAAACCCCATACACGAAAATCTAAAAAGTGAAAACAAGCTACGACCACCACGATCCGCCACTGATTAAACCATAGGTATGACGTCACTCTTTAGTTGTAACTGCGCATTATTTGTCACGGACCAACGGTTGATTCATGTGTTCGCCATTTACACAGTCTGTGTTAGAAGAACACAGACTGTGTAAATCGGGAACAAAGGAATCATCTGTTGATTCGAGAAAAATAATCCACAGTTATAACAAGTGAGTGACGTCATAACTATGGTTTAAAATTAAGTATTGTAGTTTTGAAATAAGTATTATTGTAACAAGATACATAATATGTAACATGATTACCAAAGTTCAGCATAAAATCTGAGAGAGCGAGATATCTCTTAAAAGTTTATTAAGTATAAATAAATGTTCTTACCTGAGAAATAAATAAAGAATACTTCCTCTGTAACTCTGATGTTTATTTTTCAACATGAAATCATGAACTGATCAGGAACAGATTTTTAGTTGAAGATATAGGAAACATAATCCACTCAATTATCGGTGCGGTTTACTTGGAAACCAAGTTGTTAAAACTGTCAGAATGATTCTTGACCAATTACCTTCGTCACTGATAAAACGTTTATCCAATCCTCGTGAAGGTGTTTAAAACGCCGAAAATAACCTCTGCTCTTCTATGACACAAAATACTCACGCTAACGGTCTGCGCGGACACTTTTATTACATTACTTACGAACAAAGGTAAATGTCCATTTAGTGACCATTTAAACGAATAAAGCCATTTCTTTTCAATACTTACTTACTTTAAACATATTTTTTTGCTTTTCTTCTATATACAAGCAAAATGGTTGGGCCACACGATCTTCCAACATTAATAAAGGCCCGTCCCAACAATATTGTAATTAACAGTTAACATTTTTCGATGAACAAAAGCAAAGAAAAGGAGAGGAGTAAATAGAATAAAGTTCAAGGAAAGATTAAACAAGAAGGAATGATTGATGATACTGTGGTTGTAGGGTCCTGCCCTGAGCGGTTGTCATAATAGTGTATATAATGTCTAGTTGTTATCAAATCGTTTAGTATCTTCAATGTATATTTGAACATAATTAAAAGTAGTGCTATTATCTTTATCTTTATCTGTATAAAAAAAGAAAGATATAAAAATCGGACAGGGAAAGTAGCATTCAATGACGACAGTCAAACACAAAACACAAAAACAAACACGCGAACAGACAAACGAGAAGGCACAATTAATAAAAAATGCAAACGACATCACAAACACAAACGGGTTGACAATAGGGCTTCCGCCTTGGAACGGTCATTGGCCAAACAGGCCACTGGGGGGTTTAAACCAGGTTCTAGGGTGCACCAAACCTCACACTTACCCTATTGCCATCCCAGTTAAACGAGGACAGGGTAAATAAAGAAATCCCCGCCATGAACTAATCTCTAACCAACAAGGCAGCGTTAAAAGGCAATACAAGTAAAACAAATAGATGTTCGTGTATATATAAATACATAAAAAAGCAGTCTAGAAAGCCACAATGAAGGTACTCGATGACTTGGCAGAAGCCAGAGCAACAAGAGAATAAACCATTGAGGGCAAGACAAGACAAGACCGCGGACAAACATCAAACGCCACCGTCCTAATGGGCTTTAGGTAAACGTAATCATAGGGTCCACAGCCTGTCCAGTCATCGTACAATTAAAAAGGAAAGCGTAGTGGCGAACTGTAAAAGGGTCCACCACCAAGCATGCAGTACGTTGCAAAATGATAGAGACATAACCTCTTTTGATAAACCTTTTAAAAAGTTTAACAAAGATAGTATGAAAATGATCATGACCAAGAATCTTACGACGTTTGTAAATCACATCACCATAGAAGTCAGGTTTTGATAGTCCTTGTCGCAGAAGAGTCCTTAAATTGCTTTTATATTTGGAAAGAAGATCAGGGTTACGATAGTAAAATTTTGCACAGGTTTTACGAAGTTTATGGTAACGGTAATCCTGATGGAGTAGCTTCCCAGTTATACAAAGATTACGAATATAAAAAAAGAGTATGATAATGGACCTTTGGAAACGGCCGAAAACGACACATACGAAATATTGCAGTCTCGGTTTGAATAATTTCACCATTTTCAATAGAGAGATGTAAATCAAGAAAAGAAGCGTTATTATCAGACATATTAGCCTTGTTAAGCTGAAGTTATTTAGGATAAATATTATTAACCATAACTGGAAAGAAAGGGTTGTCAGTGTTCAATATGTCATCTAGATACCGAGATGTGTCATTAAAGGCTTCGATAACATCTGCCTGGGTATCTGGTGAAAGACTCAACATGAAATCTCTTTCATAGAAATATAAAAACAAATGTGCGACAAGTGGTGCACAATTCGTACCCCTTGGGATACCAACAATTTGTCTATAAACGGTGGTTCCAAATAGGAAAATGTGTGCTTCACAAACTTCATGGCAAGTCCACATAGTGTAATTATCTAAACTGCAGTTAGTAAAAAACGGTTTAATATTATTACAGGCCAAAAATGTAGTATTTTCCCTAGCGAATGTTTTTTGAATGAGCGCAATAAGCTTGTCTTTAATAAGGTGATGAGGTAAGGTTAAAACTATCTTTTCCAATAAAACAAACGAACGCTAAGCGGGTGAAATGGACTGGTAGCATGAAAAAGACGAAGTCGTTCATTTAAATAAAACGGACAATGCTTTAAATAATGTTCGTCGTCCTCCTTTGCATGCCAACACTTCTCACAAGTTGCGTTTTCTTTGATTTTGTTTATAAACAAATCATATTTCAGGTTACTGCATTTGTTTCTTATCCGTGCATGAATTACAGACAATCTACGAATTCCAGAAAAATAAAAAAATAGTTTTTTGGGTTAAAGTATGGATTTGTAATAAGAGTTTTAAAAGCAGACAGTGAGTCTGCATTTTTTATGTGTTCATGTATTGTATTCTATAAAGATATTCACGAGGGAATGCTCGAATTACTAAATAGCTGCGTTCTCGTATGAATGTGTACGTTATCATTCTTAAGTTGCAAGGAGCAACTCTGCCAGCTATGTCAGGGAATATATTTGCAAAATAATCAGACAAATAACCAGCTTGAACATTATCAGCAATTATTATTCGGTATATACATTACGAATAAAGACGATGCGAGCTGCTTCGATCATGTTGATTTTTTTCTAAAGTGTCTTTTTCGTATTGTGTGCAGCCGTCCCAAATATCAGAAGCATATTCGAGTATTGGTCTCAAAAACGATAGATATATTTGGTTTAAAGCATTACGATTGATTAAACACTTTATTTTCCGCATCATTCCTAATATTTAAGAGGCTGACGTAGTAATATAGGTAATATGTTCGTGCCATTTACCGTCATGACTAAGCGTTAAACCCAAGTGTTTATGGTGTTCAACAAAGATAACTGGCATATTATTAAAAATCAACGAGGGTTGTTGTATATTTCTTCTGAGAGTAAAATAATAGCTTCAGTTTTAGCTGAATTAAAATCGACAATCCACTGTTTAGCCCAAGCACATATAATATTAAGATCGTGATTTAAGATTCCCTATAGATAAGCAATATTAGACGAAGTACTTGCAAGAGATGTATCATCTGCAAAAATACGAGTGATACTAACTAAGAAAATTGTCAGCAATGTCGTTGACGCACTTAATAATTGGGATATATATTACCGTTGGTTAACTGTTTATGGAACGGTTTGGTCTGGAAAACTCGAATAGTTATAATTTAAACAATAAATAAATCTGAAGGAAAATGGGGCTTGGATTGACAACCAAAATTCTTCAGATTGCAACCAGTCCCAACAGTTTATTTGGTTTAAACATATTTTATTTTAACATTTTACAACATATATACATGTATATTTTTAAGTACATTATTAATAGGATTGGAACAAAAGAAAAATATTATAGTCAAAACAAATTGCAAATAAACAACAACAACAAAAAAAAAATACAACAACACTCACACAGAAATTTAAACCCTTTACCCATGCTGAATGCTAACAATTTAAAAAAAAAATACTAAAAGAAAGAATGAAAAATTAAAAAAAAAATCACAATTTTATATGTAAAAAAATAAATAATAATAATAAACATGTTTTACTGAAACACAATGAAACAAGTTTCAAGAAAAAAAAAAGATAATAATAATATAAGATTTTTTAACAATCACAAACAAGGAGATATGTTTAGTCCCCCATTGGGCCATATTTGGAGCGGAGCAGTATTTTTTACACATGTGTGCAAAATGCCCTTAAAACACCTTTAAAAATTACTAAAAAACTTGAGATACTAATTTCAAAGCTTGATAAACACTTCAAATGTGCCATGTGTCCCTTTAACTAGAGGTGTCTTGCATAAGGACACTGAATAATCATGTATCAATTGGTGCTATAACCTTTGATTTCGGAATTTGAAACCATGCTTTCCACTCGGCTATTAAAGCTATTTACGTACGTAAACTCTGGCTACAGGCTGTTTTTCATTTATATTGTGCTAGAAACTGTAACAAGTAAACTGAGAATATAAACATTAAACAATAACATAAACTGAAAACATTTTAGCACAAGTACAGTTGAAAGAATTTCTTATTCATTTTGTATTGCATTTTTAAAATAAGTGCTCATTTTCCAAAAGGAAAGCAAAATAGCACAAAAACTTGCTTTGTTGGTAATTATTTAATAAACATAGAAGCTTTTTTTTTTTTAAAATACATTATTCTATAATATATAGTTTACAATTTACGATTTAAAATACTGGAATTTCAGGTTTTTAGATATATAATTTTATCATTTATATTAAAAAACAAGTCATATTTTTAAAGATAGAGTGTATAAATTTTCTTCTTTTTTTTTATACACAATTTAACTACATTAAATTCCGATTTTTTTTATATCCTTTCGCTGAACATTGTCAATGTCAACTGTGAATAGTGGTGTACACTCAGTGTGAAATTCACACAATGACTTTGATGTAATTCATTTTAACAGATAACTGAGTTGGTGATGTAATTCAATTCAACAGATAACTTTAACAGAACCGGTTTAAACCCCCAGTGGCCTTTGTTGCCACTGACCGTTCCAAGGCGGTAGCCCTATTGTCAACCCTTTTGTGTTTGTGATGTCGTTTGCATTTTTTATTACTTTGCCTTCTCGTTTGTCTGTTTGCGTGTTTGTTTTTGTGTTTTTTGGTTGACTGTCGTCATTAAATGCTGTCCGATATTTTCATAGAGCGTTATTATTCATGAATATAGAAATTCAGATAACTATTACTGTGTATGGAAACCATTGAACGCTCTACTACTGTGATGGAGTTTGACCTAATTCGAGATTCCATATACTGCATATAGTGCACAGTGAAGCGTGAATTTGCTGTACCCCTCGTGTATGGAGATAGTAAATTGTGAATTCCACTTTCTGTATAATGTTTTGAGTCGATGTGAAATACATTTTGTTCTAATAAAATTCCAAGGAAGTGTTGTATAGATATATGTGTGTTTTATATTGAGAATAAAGTTGCTTTAGACCTCACTGTCTAAAAACTCAATATTCGGGAGGCGTTTGATGAAAGTAATGTATTGTTGGAATAGCCTGACGTCATAGCCTCTGTTTCATATTTATTTATTTTGATGCTGATGCGGCCATCTTTTTTTCACACATGAAATCAAAGAGAGCTTTTGACGTTGTACAATTAGGCGTATACACTTTGTCGTAAGTAAAATATGTGTTGTAATGTGGAGAGGGTTGACACCGTCGACTGTTGTACGTATCAATAAAGTGTGCAGACGCAGTTGATGACTGGTTTGTTATTGTTTGTCAACTTCGTGTTTGTATAGCGTGACCTAGTTTACTGCGCTTGATGACATAACTTGTTTGTCAATCAATTTCCATGATTAAATATACGGGTGAAAAGTCGGAGGGTAGTGTGTCCACAAACATGCCCCTTAAATGTGTAGTTGATGTTTGCGCATTTGGTAACCGTTAGTAGCTATACTAAAGTAAAAACGGGAAACCCTCGGATGTTTTCATTTACCGCCATTTTCTTCCTGTTTGGCGCGTTAATTTGTTTCAGCGATTCAGCGAAGTGAATCGTCGTATTAAACGCATGTATGATAAGTAATATGCTAAACTGTAACAGTATAATGTGTTTTAATTGGAATTTGTGTGTATATGCGTTGAAGAGTGGTACAAAAGTGTCGTATTTTTAGTGTCTTCATAGCGACAGGACAATTGTTATCAGAATAGAATAGAATATTTCCATTGAGAAACAATAGTGAAGTTCAGTGACTTCCATTTGATGCAAGGTGACCACGAGCGCGACTCCTTTTTCAAAGAATGACTTGGATCCTACATGTATCTATGTATCTACCGATACTGCAACACCCCCTTTCGACGGTTATGTGCAGGTTCCCTGGGTAGAACCAGTATTAAGCAATGTGTATTAATTATCTTGCTCAAGGATAAATGACATGGCCACGACTTCCATTTGATGCAAGGTGACCACGAGCGCGACTCCTTTTTCAAAGAATGACTTGGATCCTACATGTATCTATGTATCTACCGATACTGCAACACCCCCTTTCGACGATTATGTGCAGGTTCCCTGGGTAGAACCAATATTAAGCAATGTGTATTAATTATCTTGCTCAAGGATAAATGACATGGCCACGGCGAGGATCGAACCCACAACCTTTTTGATCTGAAGTTCGGTGCTCTACCACTGAGCCACGTACTCCACTTTAAATGTAAAAGGATAATTCTCTCTGATTTCTTGTACTGGTTGTACCCAGACAAAGTACGTGGTCTGCCTCCACCACAGAAAATTGTCCATGATATGTAACCCTACATGTGTTGAAAAATGACGTGCCACACATGCTTGATGGTGTGTGACAGGTGTCGCTGAAGAGTGATCTGTGTGTTTTTTGCGCATGGCATGCCGGTAAGCAATGGCGGTGTAAGCAATAGTACCGTCTCCTGTGTGTTATATTGTCGGGGAGGACTGGGCACTATCTTCTAATTTTGACAGGTTAATTTCTATATACATACTCGTGTCAGATCCATAATTTGGCCAATATTTGTCACAAGTTGACTGATATAATGTATTAAATAGTTTGTCGCCACCTCTTGATTAGCTTGTGGCAAAATACCCATTTATTATTTGGAAATAAAAGTACTTCAAAAGCCATGAAAGAGAAAGCGTTATGTTTAGATGGTTAGATGATGGTAAATAAAAGAATAAGGTTGCACTTATTAAGCTACGAACTTTTGTGTTTATACAAACGAATAATATGTTACAAAATGTTTTATAAATTTACTGCCTGATAATTTTGTAAACAAGCAAGCGTCGCAGATGATCTAGACTACGTATTTGTTATTCATTCTGCATGTTTAAAAAATCGAGTGAACAATTGGAAGGTTGTGTGAGCATAAACATCCCCTGACGATTCTAGTCGTCGTTTGCATATTTGGTAATCTGTAGTATCTAAACTAAAAGAAGAATACCTAGACGGAGACGTGAGAACCATGGCTGTTGTGGTAGTCAGTGTCATTCAGACCCTGTGTATACTGAATGTGACAGTGTCCAGGATATTTGTGTATGACTCATGTTTCAGGAGACTTCCAGACATATTTATCTTGTGTTCTTTTGTTGCCATATAATTTTGGAAACTTAACCCTGCGGTCGCCAAGTGTTAAGCATACTTGACTCGAGTCCCAGAAATCACATGTATGATTTCCAGTGGGGTCACATCCCAGATTTTTCAAACAAACTCCCGCAGTATCTTACTTGGGCATGGTACTGTGAATATAGGTCATCCTTCGGAGGGATGTAAAGTAGTCTGCCCAGTGTACAGGGAGAACTATACCCTGTGCAATATCTCTCTGAACTTCTGTGTTAAGCAGTGATACAAAACCAGGGCCCTATATGAATTATATAGAGATTATTTAACTGCTGGGATCGATTATAGGGAAATCCTTCACAAGAGGTAGGCGTGTATTTTTTTTCACGAACGAGCGCATGTAAGTAAAAAAAACAAAGCACGTCTACCATCAAGTAAAGGATTACTCATAGGCGATCTCAGCAGTTAAATAATCTATTTATTACATATTAAATTATGTTTTTGCAAACAAATATTCGCTTTATTGAACGTTGTCGACGGATGATGTTGACGTCAGCAACACTTTATTGACGTCACGACTCAACGTCGCAACGTTAGTTATTATTGTGTTCTGAGTTAGTTATTAATATTTAGCGATAATGAATATTCTTGCACTGAGTTCAAACACCTGCGCCTCTTTTAGCCATGTTGACGTACAGATAAAGTTGAGTGCTTCGGTGATGCCGAATAATTAAAAATAGACTGAATACAACATTTTTGTTCCTGAAGGATTTACTTTCGAGTGAAAAAAATAAACTTGATAACCAGTCACATTTAGCCAATCTCAATGGCTCGCTTATTTGAGAATTGACTGGAAACGGCGATGCATTCCGTTTGATATTGGCCATCTTCACGGTAATGGATAAAATATGATATGCTGACAAAAACGGTTATTTTGCGTAATTAATTTGTTAAACATAATTGGTACCCAATTTAGAAACAGTCGATTAAACACCGGTTCACACTTGCCATTGTTCCAGTTTACGCTACCGTGTGTACAACTAATTAGTAGGCACTTAAAAGGACACATGGCAATCTTGCAGTATTTGAAATGGGTGTCACAATTTATATATCCAGTATCATTTTTACTTTTACCCTGGTTACATTTAAATAAATACAATTTTAAGTATTCCTATTTCGTCTTATTATACTATAAGTTTTAATAAATTACTGGTGCAATAATATAAAAAAAAAAATAATAGAAAAAAACAAATGGCCTAATACAATTCTTATAATTAACATTAATGATTGAACAAATGCAATTTATGTAGAAAAACTAACGGGATGCTGCTAGTTTTTGAAAACTCAAGATTGCCATGTGTTCCTTTAACACTTATCAGTGATCGTAAAGTTCAAAAACACAGACAGGCTGAGTATCTCTGGCTAATTCGTAAGCAAACATTTTCAAATTTTCTGTTTTGATCAACCATTTTGGCCGCTAGAGGGCGCCACATTATTTGATGTTTACCTGGCTCGATCACGCAGTTAAATCTGTGAATAATGTCACTACTTTATATGACAGATAATGTTGAGCGCGGGGACACAAACCAGTTGATTGACAGCAAGAGGCGTAACAGTGGGCGGAGTCTTATCGCACCAACAATTTGACAGTGGTTTTCAATAAACGCTGACATAATTAGTTTATCGAACTAAATTGATTGTCACTAATTAGCACTCAGCGGGATAGTGGCCTATAAACAGTGAAAGACTTTGTAAATTAGAATTCGGGATTTTCCGAGATCTTTTAGACAAAATCGGTCGGAAATTTGGATTCGCCAGACCGCCGATGTCTGGCGAATTTGGTGTGTATTTCTTACGGGTTTCATTCGCCAGTTCAGGTTACTTTTCGCCTATGGCGATTTGGTGAATGGCCTAGTAAGCCCATAAAAATTAACCATTGGTATTCATGAACGATCGTAAAGATGTGTTAATGCTCTGATCAATGAAATGTGAACCCCAAATTGTACTTTTGTTTTCGATCGCTGTCGTACAAATTCGTTACCTCACCGGTTGACTCATAAAATATGTTACAATTTTAGCCGAGTATTTTCAAATAAAACTCAAAATGCTCCGTCGTATATGCAAGCGTCTAATAATTTGAATCGATAAAGCATGTCGTCTGAGAACAAGTTAAATGTCAACACTAAATTTCCTTCATAGGAGGGAGAACAGCCTAAAAAACAGCGGGTTAAAGTCAATACTTGTCAAAAAAAATAAACTAACATCTTGTGTGGTGTCACATATTAGTACTGTGAACAATTTAACATTTTTGCAACAACGGTGTCGGACAAACACTGGTATAAATTGTCGTTGAAAGCAGTGGGAAAACCTGAAAAAAACTCTCTTGGGATAGTTTTGTTCTCAAAAAACTGTGGGAACCCTGTAATACACTAACTTTGTACAGACTAGTTCTCCTGCTACTGTGGCTGGCATTCAACAAATAGTGACCTATATCATTGCCATGTGCCGGTTGAATGAATGTTGAAAATGTGTTATGGTCCCCTGCACATTTAGCCAGTAGAGCATCCACAGACTCTTTCACCTCTTGTCTGCACCGTATTTTCAATACTATAACACTTAGAGATACCAAACTTGGTATGTGGATACATCTTGGGATAGCTGTGTGTCGCATACCAAAATAAGGCCACTGTGACTTTGACCTTGACCTGTGACCTCTGTCATAGAAAATGCTTGTCCAGAACATATTTTCAATACTATAACACTAAGTCTTAGAGATAGCAAACTTGGTATTTAGATACATCTTGGGATAGCGATGTGTCGCGTACCAGAATAAGGTAATTGTGACCTTGACCTGTTACCTCTGTCATAGAAAATGCTTGTCCGGACCATATTTTCAATACAATAACACTTAGAAATACCAAACTTGGTATGTTGATACATCTTGGGATAGCGGTGTGTCGCATACCAAAATAAGGTCACTGTGACCTCTGTCATACCCCAAACATTGTGAGAAACATCAGTATGAAGTGGAACTGCGCATATACATGAAGTCATGGGGTATGCGTTTGCAAGGGTATTAATAACCTTCTGTGATAGTTATGGCTCCCCCACACAAAGTGTGGAGGGGAGCCTTATTGATTTTGTGCTGACTGTGTCACAAACGATGTCCGATCAATAACTAGAGAATGGTTGGACCTAGGGTCCTCAAACTTAGAAGGATGGTTGATCATGACCATTAGATGACCCCTATTGATTTTGGGGTCACTAGGTCAAAGGTCAAGGTCGCGGTGACATTGACTATCAAAACGATTCCGATCAATAACTAGAGAATGGTTGGACCTAGGGTCTTCAAACTTGGAAGGATGGTTGGTCATGACCAGTAGATAACCCCTATTGATTGTTGGGTCACTAGGTCAAAGGTCAAGGTCGCGATGACATTGACTATCTTAATGATATCCGATCAACAACTACACAATAGTTGGACCTAGCGTCCTCAAACTTGGAGGGATGGTTGGTCATGACCAGTAGATGACCCGTATTGATTTTGGGGTCACTAGGTCAAAGATCAAGGTCACGGTGAAATTGACTATAAAATCGATGTTCACTAGGTCAAAGGTCAAGGTCCCGGTGACATTGACTATCAAACGATGTCTGATCAATAACTAGAGAATGGTTGGACCTAGAGTTCTCAAACTTGTAAGGATGGTTGGTCATGACCAGCATATGACCCCTATTGATTTTGGGGTCACTAGGTCAAAGGTCAACGATGTCCAATCAATAACTAGAGAATGGTTGGACCTAGGGTCCTCAAACTTGGAAGGATGGTTGGTCATGACCAGAACATGACCCCTATTGATATCAAAACGATCCCCGATCAATAACAAAACAATGTCCAATCAATAACTAGAGAATGGTTGGACCTAGGGACCGTCCTCAAACTTGGAAGGATGGTTGACCAGTAAATGTCACTGATACAGATAGTAGATACAGTCACAGGGATATTGAATATCAAAACGATCTCAGATCAATGAGAACGGTGGACCTAGAGTCGTCAATTATGTCTGTTCGGGCGAGTGGGGGAGCCATACGTTTTTGTCCAATGGACAATAACAATTTCTAGTTTTAGTTTGACATTCTTTTGATCTACATCATTATTAATTTCGCTTAGTTTTGTACACTCTTTTTGTGATGTCTGGGCGATCTCTGTAGTGTAAGGAAACACGCTTTTCTTTCGAGAAAAGAGATTCAAGTTCAAGTCTTGGCAGGGACCTGACACACTGAGTTGTACATACAAATATTTTTTCCAACATCAGTAATGTTGTTTTTGTACAGCATGAACTTAAAAATATGTACATTTGATAGTCATTCATCATATTATTACCGCATGTAAATTGTAATTATTCATACATATTCAGAGTGTGTTTTTATATAATTGTGCTTTAAAAATATTATTTATAGTCAAAAGAATACATATAGCCAGAATACATATTTATAGCCGAAATCACCTATAGCGAATTGTCGGTTTTAATGAAGGTCCTTTTTGTCCAGCTCCTCCAGTCTTTGCTTTATATAAAAATAGCGAATATAGCACTTCCTTGGTTATAGCAAAGCACTTAAATTGGACGTTTAGTTTCAAATAAAAAACTTTCTATCTTTATTTTGCTTTTCCATTTTGTTTCATGCCATTGCTACACCAAATAGAACTCGCTATTAATTTTACACAAACAAACCACACATGATGCTCTAATTCCAATGCAATGAATTAAAACAAATTATTTACTATGACGACGAGCGGCAATAAGAATGAAAATTGTAAAATATATTTGAAATATATTCTACAATTTTCATTCTTATTGCCGCTCGTCGTCATAGTATATGTTGTATACTATGACTTTTCTTGTTATATTTCTTAACAGATAACTGAGTTTGTGATGTAATTCAATCACCAGAAAACTTCGAAGAGAAAATCTTTTTTCGGCGGAATTCTTAGAAACGATTGTTTCGGAGTCATTAGTTATCTTAGGTAAGGTTTTGTTAATAGTGTTACTAAATACTGTACAGACAGTATTAAAGACGACTCACATATATTTTACTAGATAATGATTTGTTTGTGTAACGATGTTTGTATAAGATTGTTGTGTTAATGAACCGACCTCTAAAAGTATTATCATTACAGCCTAAGCCTCCCGGAGTGGAGCTAAGTCTTTTGGGTGTGTAGGCCCTCTAGTTGATTCAACGCATAACGTAATGAGCGGGTGGAGACGGTTCCCGAACCTGGACAACATGGTCAGGTTTTCATAGGAACAACAATCCGGGACACGTGGTGGGCCCGTCATAGACCTCAGTGGAGGAACTTCAACGCACAACCTCGTTGGAGGCAGTTCATTGATGACAATTAACGATCATTGAAGTCATCTTACGACAGTGGGATAAAATCCCGCCAAAAAATAATTACAATTTCTACCTTTGGACATGGGTGTTTGCATGATCAATACAAATACACACTCCTAGGTGTAATTAAGTGCATATGTTTTAAAATGTAATTGAAGTAATTAGAAGTGCGAGGGAGTGGACATCAAACACAAACCAGTACGTAAAATGTACATTAGTTTAGGATACGCAGTGATTTTTTTTATATTAACTTACTAACTAAATGCAAACTGCTTGTGAAATAAATGATTGAATAATGTTTGCTATTTACGTAAACATTCTTATACTAATTATTGCTAATGTAGTTTGTATTAATTAAGCAGCTAAAACAACACCCATGGACAATAGTGCTTATGTGCATATGCAATTTTGCTATATAATAACATTATTAGTTATAAGGATTCTCGACAAGGGACATGGGCTCACATTCCCAGCCTGGAAATTTTATTCACCCGAGCCGTTAGGCGAGTGGGAATTTTCTTTCCAGGCAGGGAATGTGAGCCCATGGTCCTTGTCAATAATCCTAATAACGAATTTGTCATACTTCAAAGTTGTTACCATTTATTTAAGAAAAAAAACCAGCCAAAAACACGTTTTCATT
Organism: Cyrtodaria siliqua; assembly: GCA_037043455.1. Lineage (NCBI taxonomy): Eukaryota > Metazoa > Mollusca > Bivalvia > Adapedonta > Hiatellidae > Cyrtodaria > Cyrtodaria siliqua. The sequence continues at coordinate 75,141 of JAWPHD010009073.1, read as the reverse complement.
TTTATTGCGCCAATTTCCCCGTAATGTGCCTCTAACTAGACGTAGCCGATGCGTATAATATGGCGTTGTAGAATACGTATACATTGCTACACGTCATAATGTTGTTAATTTTTATGACGTCATCGCTCTAACGTCGTTATATTTAGCGGATTTTTTCATAAAATAAACGTATTTTATCACTATGCAGGTGGGAAGCAGAGTGGTTTTTAGCTCCGCCGTCCACTTATCATAGCAACACATGACAACGGAAAGTAGTACGTCATTTTCCGTCAACGTCAAAAAAAAGTGAAACAGCCGCCATTTTCTTTTTTTTTAAACGCGTAATCTGGAAGATTGTAACAAGTTTACATGATTAACATTTTAGTTCCCCTTTAAGTTTCGTCATCTTCAGCTGTATTGACTTTTAGATGCTTTACTGCGCGAAAAATTTCGAGATTCACCCATTTAAAATTCCGAAGCGAGGGGAAGTAACTCGTAAGAGATGTCATTGTTAAAATGCGTTTAAAAATGGTAACACTTGTGTTCTTTTCTAATGAAATACAAGGAGATACTAAAAATATGTTGTTTAAGCTTAAATAGTACATAGAGGATATTTGTTGTTTTGGAGTGAATAACATATTTTATTTCATCGATAATTGAGAAAACTTTATATTTTCACGAAAGCGAAGCATGAGTGAAAATATAAAAGTTTTCTCACTTCAAGATGAAATAAAATATGCATTTGTGTTGGTTGTACATTACAAAAGTAGTCCCGGCAGCTACTGTGGAAATAAAACTCTATATTCCACAGTGTGGAATAACACTTTTATTTCACTGATAAAATACAGTATTTCATTGCTTATCATTAAATAAATGGCGTGGAACTCAACTGGCCACCCGCTAATGTTTTTTTATTTATTCTTTATTGGCGAGTATCACCATATGCAGCCATATTTAACATCAAAATATACTAAAACAAAGCTGCAGTCCAATTTATTTGGTTATCCCTCACCGGCCCGTCACCACCACCATCACCCACCCAACCCGTAAAAAAATAAAAAATGCGGATCTGGTCAGGGTAGGTGTCTCATTGGAATCTGGGAAACCGCCCTACTCCTACTTTTGCTTATTAAACATGCTCGGAGAATAGACTTCGATATATAAACTTTGGATAGGAGGAATTATGTCCGCTTACGATGGACGAGGCTAAACTCACTGAGGAAACTCAGTGGCGACGTTGTCTTGAACCCGGATCCTGTGCTTTTAAGTGCACCGCATTGTCCGCTACACCGACACTTGACAAAACAAATATAACGGCTTAATATGTCAAACTAGTATAGACATGGAAATATCAGTTTCCAGATTGTTATTAGTGGGAAGCGGTCACTAAGTCGACCTTGAACTAGAAGTGTGTTCCATCACCCATGAACACTTGCTTCGCCTGCTGACACTGCTGTTTGCTTATTTCCAAGGTTAGGTTGCAGGTTAGGCTGATAAATAGGGCATAACTCTGCCAAAATGAAAGTCAGAGGTATTGCACATGTGTAACAACATCCATTGAGATGAAGACGTGGGTGAAGTTTCATGAACACAATTAAAATACTTTTCAATTGATGGCCAAGGTTAGGTTGCAGGTTAACTTGAGCATGACGGACGGACGACTACGGACACAGTGATCGATAAGTGTCTGCCATCCTAAGCAGTTGACGCAAAAATAAGTGTTCAGTTCTCAGATAAATATATCCGTCATGCGGATATTTTTTATGCACTCTTCAACCCAATGCATTTTACTTGACCAGGCTAGACCAGTGACATTTGCTTTATCAGACGAGTACCGCTAAGTACAGCAAAACATGTTTCGAGATGCTAATTTCAAATTCAGTGCTTGATATACACTTCAAGATTGCCATCATCGGCCCATGTGTCACTTTAATTACAAAAGATCTATTTCAAAAGCTGGAATAAACAATAAATAAATTAAAATGATCTTGTGTTCCCAAAAGGCAGTTTTTCAGTTTCAGATACATGACTGTACGCAAATGGAAACTTTTTTTTTACATACAATGTAGATCCAACTGAACCAAAGAATAACTAATACAATATTTTATTTATATTATATTTATAAACTAAACATCTATTAAATACTACAATAATGAAATTTACTACATACTTACAACAAAAAAATCAATGTCATATAATGGCCTAAAATGTGTTAAAATGATGTAAAACACCAAAAGTTTTTTTTGAATGTGAGCATCTACTGTCAATGTACGACATTGTATACATTTGGTGTTTTTTAACAGCTTTACATATTATATAGTCTCTGTGAGGTATAATTATGTTCATTTTGTTTTTTTAAAAAAATAATGTCTGCTCAGTCCTCGGGATTGCCAAACTGAAGTCACCATCATGATCAGGCGAACACATCTCAAGCGGGATACGCAGTAACAAGTATACACTGTAACGCATAAGGCCGAAGAAAAATTAACCGCGTTTCTGATTTGGCCTAATTAAATGAATATATTTCCTGGAGTTTAGAATTTTGCGATCACAGTATTGTCAACTTTTTTGGTTAAATCCACGTCTTCCAGGGTTGCATTGGTATTTGAAGAACGAAGGGCATCTGGAAACCAGATGATGCGTCTCTGAAATGAACAAAACAAGTTGTTAAAAAGGATGGATTTGTGGATGGATTGGTGGTACAAAATATATAAGCCATATGATATATGCATGGAACTTCACATGAATCAACAGAGTGTCCTGTTATTTTTAAAGGGATTTTGACTTGGGCTGTCGTATATACCGTATTTCCTCTAACAGTAGCTCCCGGGCACTATGGAAAGTGCGAGGGGGGAGGGGGGCGCTACTATTATGATACAAATTTTCAATATATTTCACCTCCTTTCCCCCGACTGTTTCCTTATAGAATTACTGTACGGCGATCTTTTACTGTTACACCGGTATTGATTTAACCTAAACATGACTGTACCGAGTATATTACTGTCATCACTCTGCATCTATATGATACACATTTCTGTCAAACTTGACGATTACAAAACGGGTTGGTTGCGTATGAATTAAATAATAATAAAAGATGAACTAAATAGTAAATTGAAAGGAACGAGATAAATAAAAGCGGTAATTGTATTGATGATGATAGCGCTTTAAGGTTTATGTCATAGACCATACTGGTGTCGAAGGTAAAAAACTCCCGTAATCAAATCCATAAGCGGTAAAAACAGTGTGTTTTTTAGGAACTTTTAATTTAATCAAATCCATTAGCGGTAAAAACATTGTGTGTTTTTTAGGAACTTTTATTTTTTGAAGACGGTAAGGTTTCTTAAAACAGGTGGGGGCTCTTCTAATAGAGGAAATACGGTATTAATATATATGTAAATTGACATCACAGAGAAATGTGAACGTTTTACCATCAACTTGTATGGGTTTTGTGGGATAAATAGAATCTCACAAAATCATCTATTATTTTTTAAACTCTTCAGTAAACATTAAACATTATTTGATGCTCGACAAGCCGCGCATTGTATATTTTTGCCAACTCGTTTAATAAATCCGCACTCGATCATGGAAGATCAGCTATTATATCCGCCGAGAAATAAATATTTAATCATTATTCTCCCATCACTGCTAAAATCAACAAAATATTCTGAAGTATATAATTATTTTAGGTCATACATAGATGAAATATTACATTTTTATATCGTGCCCGGCCTTCGCACAGTATAGGTTATTTAGAGCCGCCCCAGAGAGAGGAGAAGGATACATAGGAATCCGGGAACCCTGCCCTACTCTTATTATCGAATAGATTCCTGTTGTTCCTTAACGTGCTTGGAGGATAGACTGATACACGGGACCGCCCGGTTTACGTCCCCATCCGAAGGACGAGGTTAAGGGAAAGTGTGTTTCCCAAGAACACATCGACGGAAAGGATGAGATATGAAATGCCTGTATATTATTCTCTATAATTATAGTATAACTGTGTAATTTATATATTATTACTAATCGCTGATATTATTGCACCAATCATATATTTAAACCTATGGTAGAATAACGAAGACAAATAATACATCTAAATTTTATTTAATTATATGCAAGCAGTTTTAAAGTGAAATTGATACTAAACTAATAATCTGTGATACTAATGTTCGACAAAATCTTCAAGATTGCCATATGTCCCTTTAAAGTGTCCTATTATGTGTAATTTAACTGGGGCGGTCTTTAATAATATCGCTGTAAAGTGACAACATCACAGAGAAACTTTCATGTTGTATCATGTGTATCCATTGTTTTATGTGATGGAATTTCACAGTATCTCAACAAAACAAAGAAAAAAGTAAAGTATCCCAATGAGCTTGGACAATTATACTTATAGTTAGGCACTCCTCTTATTTTTTTTAAAGTAGCTATCCCGCCAAATAACTACAACATTGCACTAGAAAACCGTTTATCGAAACTCTATCCATATAACAATGTATATGCGCTGATTAAAAGTATAGGTTTATTAATAGGTTGTTAGAATACTCGTGATTGAATATCCGTAAAATGATGGTAACTCGTAATTCGACACTCCAGTTCTGGGGTTTGGTCCGGCTGGTTAAAGCCGTTTATACTGTGTATGTATGAGTTTGGTTTCTCAAAATATGTAAGTTATATATATACTTTGTCATCTGTAGGTTTAGAAACAGTGTACATAATGTTTATAAAATTTGACTGTTGTTGGCGGATGGCTACTTTAATGAGAATAATAAAAAATCTGTACAAATCGGGTTCTGCCACTCAAATAAATCCAATGTTTCTAAAGCTTATCAAGCTTATTAAAATCTTCATTTATAAAAACCACGTTAAAGAACCATAGAAATGTATTCCCGAATTTGGGGCGGCTCGAAATGTTAACATTTGCTAGTAAGATAGATCGAGTACCTTAGGTACATTTTTTGAATTCCACTCTCTGGGGTGGCTCGAAATACTTCCATATTATTAGCTTAATTAACCTATATCACAGGGGTCAAATATATTAAAGTTAATAGCTTTAGCTTACCCAGGGCTAGGCTAAGTCTCAGAGCTGGAACTTGGAGATGCCACTTGACAGAAGGTGGCAGATGCCACTTGACAGAAGGTGGCAACATCTGCAAAGATCCCTGAAAGAAAATCAATTGTTGTTTTTATACATACATACCTACAGTAGATGTGTTAATCCTTTACAGTACTGCTGTAGCTATATGCAAACTTTGGGCAGTGGAGGGTGGCGGGGGTGGTGCAAGGGCACCGATTTTGTGGTTTGGGAGGGTGAAGGGGAGGTGGCAACGGTGCATTTCTGCTCTGCGGTCATAGAGGGGGTTTGGGGACAAGGCCATTTATTTTTGGGAAACAATGGAACATTGTCTGTTATTGGTAATATTTTTGGGGAACAAGGGAACATAATAATAAAAATAAATGGAAAAATATTTTTGGAGAACAAAGCAAAATGTTTTTGGGGAACATTGGATCATATTGTCAGTGATCATAGACACCACTGGAAGGGTCTCATCATAGAAATAATACACCAGTGCTATATTATTATTAAATTTTAACGGAGACACTAAACATGAACATGCACGAAATAAAACACATTTATGGGTCAGTACCGAGTGCTGTACATACCTTTCATCCTTTGTTTTTCCTTTATGTCTAATCACCAAAGTTGTCGGTGTCCCTAATCGAGGCGAACGTGACATGACTCATGTGGTCTACATGACATGACCTTGACCATGACGTTGACAGTAGATGTTCTACAAGTATTTGTTACATCATTCACCCATAACAATAGTTAACACATGAATAGGTCTGTCTTTTTGCTCATTAAATCCTGGAATTGTGAAGTATTCACTTGCAATTATCCATAGTTCATTCAACCGTAAATCAACACAACAAATTACTGCCGACTTAGCCTGTTGCGATTTTTAATAAGGCCTAAAAAAATATAGGTTTGTTTCTGGTTACATCCTTAAACAAACATGGGTCGGTAGGTAGGGATTTTTTTTTTTTTTTTTTTTTTTTTTTTTGCACTACTCTTGTCTACTATCCATAATTTGGAGTGTATATAGTGTGTCTATGTAAGTTCTACCAAACTTACTTCTATTTTCAGATCATACAAGTATTAAACAGTTTGTTCCTGCATGAATATCTTCATTTATGTGTTATGAGCCGGTGGCCATTTTCTGCGTTGACAATAGCAACGGTGTGTTAGCCGTATTTTCAACATGAAAATCGCTGTCAAATTCTCTTAATTGTATCAAAAGTTCGAAGATATTTAGTTTAAACTATATGTTACTGTATACTCGTCCTGTAGGACAAGTGCCATTGACATGTAACTCGTCCTTATAGAATGTTTACTCGTCCTGCTCTGATTGTAAAAGTTCATAAGTCAAAGTAGTCAGATACCATCATTTAACACTATTATATATAAATAAAACAAAGGGAAACATCATGTTTTTTTTTTTTTTTTTATATAAATCAATGAAAATTATGAAACTTTGACCAGTATTATAGATGACTATATTCATATTTATATTCTATAGTTCACTACAGTCTGATCATGGCCATTACAGTTACTCTGGCATGGTATATATTTCCCTCTTTTCCTGTGAAAAAAAAAAAATAAATAAAAAAAAAAAGAAGAAAATGTTAAACTACAATACAGGAAAACAGCATACTTTTTAAAATTTCCCTTCCTGCAGGCCCTGGCCCCAGTCACCTAAAAGCTGACTAGTGCCCTTAATGATTCCCCCGTGAAAGTGTTATTTGTATAACATCAAATACCGTAACGTTCGTGCTCCGTGAAATTAGAACGGGAGCCGTATTTTAGAATGTCCCAAAACGGAAATGCGTCAATTTCCCAATATCCGGTTGACTTAAATTGCATTTTATCGTTGAATAAACAGAGTTGCGACTATTTACTGCATTTAATCGATTAATAAACTATGTAAGAACTATTTTCTTTGTTGTTGTTGTTTTCTACTGAAATGTTACTCGTCCTCTCGGACGACTGATTCATGGTTTTCACTCGTCCAGATTCGAATTTCACTTGTCAATACGAGCGGACAAGTGGAATTTTCGTGCCCTGGTCAGTAGAAACAGCTCATTCTCGAGAGCCAGGTTAAAGATGCATTGACTTGAAACTTACAGACAGGTACTGGAAATCATTTTGCAGCGAACAAATACGTTTATTGCCATTTATATACATTTTGTTCAACTGGAGTAGTATTTCGGACGGAAAAAATCGGATTTTTTTTTCACACCCCAAAAAAAAATTTGGGTCGGGGGTAAAAGAATACGGTCGGTCGGGTAACCAGAAACAAACCTTTTTTTTTTTTTAGGCCCAAGCGCCTAGAGCGGCTGATTTTTACCGTAAACATGCTAAAGGAAAGGCAGAAAAAGTGTTTAAAGGTTGACTTACTGACATTTTATTCGGGGCAGGAAATAACTATATCCAGGAGTAGAAAATATTCATGTTTTACGTTTCTGTCATTGATTTTCAGTTTTGCTTATTTAGCTTGTAGCCGCCATTTTGAATTATGTGTGTTTTGAGTGAGAAAAAAGGGTGACCATCTTTCAAAACGGTCTCAAAAAATGGGTAGTCATGAATTTTGCCGAAATTTTCAGGAAAGGTAGTAGAGGTACTGATCTATCATTCCTGTTAATTTAAGCCAAAATAGTGACAACACATTTTTTGTGACCCTTTTGAGAAATCGGCAATTTTGCAGTTTCAAAAACCTCAAAATTTCCGATCTTCACATTTGAACAGCGATTAAAGCTATGCAATATATGCCAATAGTAGTCAAAACGTATGCTATGGGATGTTTAACGTATAAACTTACTTTATTCATTGTCTGTGTTGTTTTTGCATTCAAAATTGGCTTAAGCTAACGTTTTTTAAAAGACAACTGCAATTTCCGCGTAACTGCACGTGAGTGCAAATTGGGACTACTTCGTGTTAAAACACTTGAAACTCAAAAGTGAGTTATGCGGTGTGTGCGCGTGAAAAGCTTCATCTGCTGCTGCACTGATGTTAATGTTTTTTTATCTGTAAAATTGCAAAAAAAAACGTACTTTTCAGACCTTTACTCATAATGGAAAGTGCAGAAAAGCAATAGAAAGGAAACAATCGGCGGTTTCCAAAACGAACGGCAACGTTATCGTCGCCATTTTGTTTTTGTGTATTGCAGGTATGGGGTACACCAATTTGCCTTTTATACCAGTTTGCACGAGAACGCCAAGACGACGTTACGTCATACAAACAAAACAAGTGGAACCGGAACTCTTCGTTAACTTTCGTAATCGGTATTTCATAGTGACGGAATCTGACGAAAACGTCCGTAAAACAATCGGAACGTCATTTGGAGTTTCCCGCCACTGACGGAAAAGGCCGAGCAATGTTGCGAAATATTTCGTAGTAGGGCAAACGTGTAGATATAGCTTTTCTATTCCCAGTATTTCCTATACAAATCACAGACAATTATGTAATATAAGAATCACACGATATGTATTTGGGGAAAAATTGGTAATGTAGTTCAACTGACACATATTCCAACGTTCACTAAGAAGAATTATACAAATAGTTAAGTTTAAATAAACTACACTATAATTGTAATAATATGTCATGGTACATATTTAATAGTCAAAATTAAGAACCCACCAAAGAATACGTCATTAATATTCTCATTGTTTTTTTGTATATCTTGATAAACTGTTGTAGATCTGCAGATTATCACAAAACGAAATAAAACGTCTGTTCCGATCGTCAGGGATTCCACTCAAGGTTCAGAATTAGGAAGTCCGGACTTCGTATTTAGGAAGTCCGGACTCCTGTATATCCGCAAATTTGTGAGTCCAATGAAATCATTCAGGAAGTTCCAGTGTTTGCGCGTGTCGTTCATAGGCTCAACCTAAAACATTTTTTTAAAGGAACACATGGCAATCTTGATTTTTAAAAACTCGCGGCGTCCTATTAACTTTTTCTACATAAAAAGTATTTGTTTCAATAATTAATATTAATTATAAGAATAGTATAAAGCATTTTTTTTTGCAAATTAGTAACTGTTGATTACATTTCACCACTACTATATTCAAACGTATGGTAGAATAACGAAGAAAAGTTGAAAACGTAACATTGTATTTAAATATATGCAAGCAAATTAAAAGTCAAATTAATGCCGGATTAACAAATTTCAAGGCTTGATAAGACTTTAATATTGCCAGGTGTCTCTTTAAAGGGAGTACATCAGGCTTTTCAAAGGGGTCTAGGGGTCCGACTTAAAATTGACAAATAATGATATTTTCTATTTTAAAGCGCCTAAACATAATGAATGATGCTAAAAATGACCCCTTAGTTACAAGGAAATTAATTCTGTACAATAATACGTGCTATCCTAGGTGACGCACCAGGGTTAATTTCAGCATTTTATGCCCGATTCCGTCCTAGCTATATGGTGTATTCAAAGTTTAAACCTTAGCAATATGGTGCGAACATTATATTTTGATGGATATAAGTGTTTTATCATGAATTGGAACATTTTTATAATTTAAGATATTTCTAGAAAAATCCTGATGTACCCCCTTTAAAGTCATTGATTGCCGATATCCTGTTGATGATCGCATAACCAAATTGTAAAGCCTTCAAGACGTTGTGTTTTCTTAGAAATACATTATAACAATTATACAACTGGGTACTAGGCCTATTGTTTAAGTAACTATCCCACCACGCACATTTTACAACATATATAACACGTTTCTTAAGTTTCTTAACTTACTGACAAGAGGCATATATATAACTTTCATATTTTGAGAATCCAAACTCTATAGACGCAATATAAACGGCTTTAACCAGTCAGCCCAAACCCCAAAATTGAAGCGTCGAATTAAGAGTTACCAACTCATAATTGTTTTCCCGCATATTCAATGATAGATATTTTAAAGAACCGTAAAAAAACTTTACAATTAACCGCACATATGCAATATTATATGACCTGAGTTTTAACAAATGCTTTTAGTGTACTTTTGCCGTTATTTGGTGGGATAGTTTCTTTAAGTATATCAACAGCACTTGCCTGGTATTAAAAGTATCCTGCTTCGAACAAGAAATCGTACAGAATGCCTGGTACTAAAAGTATCCAGCTTCGAACAAGAAATATGGGGTTTATGTCTCTCATCTCATGCGTTTTGCTCTAAGCCTTTTACGATTTTTAGGAATTAAATGATCAACATCAATTTATTACAAGATTATGAGAGTTGACCTTTTGAAACGGTCGAACACGATAAATACGAAATATTGCAGTCTCGGTTTGATTGAGACTGTTCGTGAACGGTAGAGATATATGCTTGCTACCGTTCACGACCGCTAGCCCCGGGTTGAGAAGAACTCAATATTCATAAAATCAATAGTACATAATTTAAACCATCCCGAAGATGGCAAGCATATGGCGGTGTACATGATAATTTTACAAGCCAACACCTTCAGCAAGGGATTTGAAATCACTTGCCTCTCACCGCTGTGGATTCGATCCCTCAATCTGTATGTGAGAAAGCTATCCAGCTGGCTTGCGGAACGTCGGTGGTTCTACCAGGTGCCCGCCCGTGCACGAAAATTGCCCGGAGGGGCACCTGGGTTCTTCCTCCACCAATGGAAGCTGGAAAGTCGCCATATGACCTTAGCTGTTTGTGCGACTATAACATCCAATTCAATTGAATTCAATTCAATTCTTCAGCAAGGGTTGCGTTACCATAAACTCGTAGCCCTTGCTCAAAGTTATACATGTATAGTCACAAAGACTCTTTAGTTTAAAACCCACTTTATGTTTTGTGACCTTTTTTGACAATCAGTCACTTTGCTTCGCTTTTTTCTTGTGCGATGACTGGAAAACTTAGTGGAATTATGATTGTACCATTTGAAACCCTGAACAGGAAAGTAGGTGAATACAATTATGTCTTTCAGGTTCATTGGTTTATAGCTTGGTTTTCTCTTTGGCTGTAAATTCTGTGGTTGTTAAGTGCAATTCTGAATACATCCTTATTTGTTTCTTATTGTTTAGTTTAATATATCTTTACAACAACATGTAAGTGTATCGTTTGTTATATATCTTGATGTTGACAATTATACTATGTGAACTTGTTATGAAGTTTGTGAAGCACTCATCTTCCTATTAGATAATATTTTCGTCAGGTACGGAACCACCGTTATAAACAAATTGTTGGTATCCCTATGGGTACGAACTGTGCACCACTTGTCGCAGATTTGTTTTCATTTTGCTATGAAAGAGATTTCATGTTGAGTATTTCACCAGATGCCCAGGCAGATGTTAGTGAAGCCTTTAATGACACCTCTCGGTATCTGGATGACATATTGAACATTGACAACCCTTTCTTTCCAACTATGGTTAATAATATTTATCCTAAAGAACGTCAGCCTAACACAGCTAATATATCTGATAATAACGCTTCTTTTCTTGATTTAGATCTCTCGATTGAAAATGGTGAAATAATTAGCAAAATATATGACAAGAGAGATGATTTTTATTTTGACATTGTTAATTATCCCCACTTGGATGGGGATGTTCCCGAGCAACTTCTTATGGGGTGTATGTTTCTCAACTTATTCGTTTTTCAAGAGCTTGTACTCCATTTGAGGACTTTAATATTCGTAATCTTTGTATAACTAAAAAGCTACTCAATCAGGGTTACCGTTACCATAAACTTCGTAAAACCTTTGCAAAATTGTATTATCGTAACCCTGCTCATCTTTCCAAATATATAAGTAATTTAAGGACTCTTCAGCGACAAGGACTATCACAACCTGACTTCTATGGTGATGTGATTTATAAACTTCGTAAGTTCTTGGTCTTGATCACTTTCATACTATCTTTGTTAAACTTGTTAAAATGTTTATCAAAAGAGGTTATGACCCTATCATTTTGCAACGTACTGCATGCTTGGTGGTGGACCCTTTTACAGTTAGCCACTATGCTTTCCTTTTTAATTGTACGATATCAGACAGGCTGTGGACCCTATGATGACGCTTACATAAAGCCCAATGGGACGGTGGCGTTTGATGTTTGTCTATGATCTTTCTTGTCGTACCCTTAATGGTTTATTCTATTGTTGCTCTGGCTTCTGCCAAGTCATCGAGTACCTTCATTGTGGCTTTCTAGGCTATTGCTTTTTTTGTATTATATTTACACGAGCATATTTGTGTTTTACTTATATTGCCTTTTAAAGCTGCCTTGTTGGTTAGAGAATAGTTCATGGCGGGGATTTCTTTATTTACACTGTCCAGTTTTATTGGGATGACAGTAGGGTAAGTGCGAGGTTTGGTGCAACCTAGAATCGGTTTAAACCCCAGTGGCCTTTGTTGCCACTGACCGTTTCAAGGCGGTAGCCCTATTGTCAACCCTTTTGTGTTTGAGATGTCGTTTTACATTTTTTATTACTTTTGCCTTCTCGTTTGTCAGTTTGCGTGTTTGTTTTTTTGTTTTGTGGTTGACTGTCGTCCTTGAATGCTGCTTTCCCTGGCCGATATTTTTATCTTTCTTTATTGTTAATCTATTTTCATTTAGTGGGGAGTACACAATCAGGGGCCCTGTCCACATTCATGGAAACAAAATTAACGTGTGTTCTTGGATGGTGTTTTACCGGTGCTCCATTATAACCATAACTTTTTCTTTTCATTTTCATGTCTCTCTGTTAAAGTTCTGGAACAAACGCATTAACTGTCTTTATTTTACTCCTTTATCTTTTCGAGACTTTTCTCAAAACCCTGACCAAACACACCATTACTTGTCAATGGTAAGTAAGATAGAATTTTCCAACTCGCACAGAGAAGTGTCAGACATTACACGCGTGCGTCTAATAATGTGATGAAAAGCATCTGCACGGCCAATTTGATCTAAGATTTTGCCAGATATCGTGAATGAAAATATCGCAAACATGTGTACCCGCTCTGTAGCAATCAAGGCTTTCTCCAGACAAAAGTTCTAAGAGTTAGTTCCAATACTTTCCTGTAAGTACATAAGACTGGAAATTCCCATAAAAACTGCTTATTGACCTCTGTAGGCAGTCTGTTCTACCATTTTATATGGCTGTTTGAAAAGCAAAGTTCCATTTTCAGGAATTCTGGCTTTATGTACGTGTCGATTTACTAAACAGCTTATCACCAGGTCATGATGGTACCTTTAGAAAATAGTTAGTGTCCTCGTCAAGAGGATTTTTTTCTATATTTTCATCTTCAAAAGCGGGAACAGTGTTGGGCATCTCTGCTCGCCAACTTTTATTTATAATGTATTTTTGATACGTGTCGATTTTTAAACCAAAGTGAGTTTTGTCGGAGTTCATGGACTTAACGTTTTTCAAGAGTAAAACTTTCCCACTGGACTCCTACACGTTTTACACAATTTTAATGAAACTTGAAAGGAAGTATTGGCATTATTTTATCAGGGCTTTTCGGTCCAATGCTGTTTCCGGAGTTACGAGAATTTGCTGTTGTTCGAGTGTAAAGATTTTCATCTGAGTTTCTACATTGGCCGTCCGATTTTTATAAACCTTCGTAGTAATTATAAGTCAATGTCAAGTATCGCATAGCTTCATGGATGTTTAGTTGAATGATTTTAACACGACTTCGGGACTTTGCAAATTTTCAAGGGTAAAGCTTTATCACTCAACTTACCTTTTTCATCTGATGTTCATAAAATTTAGTAGGAAGTATTATTATCATAATGTCTAGTAGTTTTTAGTGCCAGTGCGTTCGGGTTGAATGACTTTTGGCGGAGTTAATGACTTACAAAACATTTTAAACACACAGTTCTACATAACATTATTGTTGTACATTTTCACTTTCGAACATTTCTTTCACACAAGGTATCGTTCCGATACTGTTTTTCTATAAATTTATGTAGGTCGTTTCCAAGGGATCTTTTATTTCAGTATTTATAAAATGTATCTAAATGTTTAATTTGGCATAGGCACCGTTAAAAGACTGTCACAAAATGATCTTGGGCAGAGTGTATTGGTCGTACATGCTCTTGTAAGCACTTGACGACATTTGTGAATATCATGCTCATTGTACTGTTGATACATATTCACTATTTGCATGATATATCCATCTTCCATCTGAAAGCGAGATTTTTCATAAGTTTGTTGGCGGAGCTAAGGCAGGGCCGTTCAATAAGTTTATATGTGCGTTATTGCATGTAAAATTATAGGTATTTTACAATTCATCTCTCTAAAGGGCCACATTGATTAAGAGTCCTTTCGTGTACATATGAACATTGCTTCTGTTGCCACGTGTGTCACATGGGAAATTATTGTTTGGGCGGGATGTTGGATTATAACATGCATTGTTTTCTAGAAGTGGCCGGTAGTGTTAAAAGTTGCTTTGCTTGGAGCAATATGTGGTCAATTTATCTATTTTATAAAGTTTTATTGTACATTTATATTCAAGGGGCGTCGCCATTTTGTTTGGTGATTTTGTTACATCCGGTCAACTTTTATATGTTTAATTTAACATAGTTTAATTTAACATTAATTTGATATAACTAGCATATGAAGTTAACTTTATTAAATATAGCTATAGTATTTAATCGTTAATTATAATACAAGAGCGTACAAATGACGTTGTAAAATACGTATACATTGTTATACGTCATAATTAGAGAGTGGCTCACATATATTTTCTAGATAATGATATGTTTGTTTAACGATGATTGTATGTGTTAATGAACCGACGTCTAAAAGTATGTATCGTTCTAAGCCTTTTGTGTGTGTAGGCCCTCTAGGTGATTCAACGTAATGAGCGGTGGTGACGGTCCCCGTACTTGGACAACATGGTCAGGTGTTCGTAGAAGCGACAAGCCCCCAGGAGACGTGGTCGGGCTATCATCAGTAAGGAACTTCACCACGCGACCTCGTTGGAGGCTAATCATCGCTCACTGGAGTCGCGCATCATGTTTACAAGCTCTCGCGCATCATGTTTACAAGCTCTCGCGCATCAAATACATCGCTTTAGATCCTCATTCTTTGTAACGTTACTGATCATAAACATTGTTGTTACTTCAACAACACTTTCGTGTCATATATAGACATTCGACATATTCAGTATTTGTGATAATACTACGAACGTCTTATACGTTCATGAGAACTGTCTTTTTCATCTTTCATATGTGCATTCGCTTGCTTTTCATTGATAACTGAAATATCTCCAGGCCTATCCATTTCGGGAGGAAAAACGCGTTTTTTTTTCTTATTTTGGGAAAGATGTAAGATTTCATTAATTAGGTAAATAGGACATTACTATGCTTGATTTATATTTCATTATTTATTATAATTACTGACTTCTCAGTCAGAACTGACTTTACAGACAAAACATATTGCACAATTAATCCTTTCTTTCCCTCAAATTCTTAGAGACCACTTTGTGATTGGGAACATTTTCTAACACATTTGGGAAAAAATGTTTTCATTTAGGAAGAGACCTCTGTTACATAAGGTAAACAAAGACTTCCTCTCAAAATGGGTTACAACGTTACCGCATACCGATTACCGATTCGTTCATTTTGATCCAGAACATCCCAGAAAGACCTTAACGTTGTGTAACTTACCGATTTTCCACGTATCTTTTACGCATGCACACTTTCATAGTTTACGTTCCTCTACATTGATTTTATTACACTGCTGTAATTTTAAATTTAACTTTCATAAATTGTTTTGCATTAGACAAGTTGCATTCAGTACACATGTTTAAACCTTACAGATGATATTTTTAACATTATGTTCAATGAAACAGTGTCATTCACCTTTGTAATTATTGTTTGTTTCTATGCGTGTTTTGGGTTGACTGTGGTCCTTGAATGTTACATTTACTGTTCGACTTTTATTTAATACCTCTCATGAACAAAACCGAGTCTGTTACTTTTATCTCTTGTTTGTGTTTGTTGCTTCCAAGGGATCCACATTTCAGTATTTATTGACATTCACACTAGCGTTTTAGTGCTGTGTGGACGCCGTAAAAAGTTGCCCCGACTACAAATCAGTAGTGTTATTACTTACTGGTCCTTTGAGATCATCTATGTGGCGTTAAAGTAGAATATCGCCTCAGTCGTTGCTAGAAGAGGTGAGAGGTGTTGCATTTTACATTACCTCTCATGAACAGACTCAATACAAGAAATCTTCGGATTCACATGTCTCGCCTAACGGGGGCGGGACTTAAAAATAAAAGATAAATGATGCTTAAATGAAAGTTTGTAAACATTATAATAACTAAAAACAATGGAGTTTACAGTTTGTTGAGATGACATTTATGTGCATGTGTTTAAAACAAAATGCTATTCTATAAAAATCAAATCAAATCATCAGCTCCAAAAATTAGGTGAAGGTCATAGATGAAATCCATGCGTCCAAAAAGATGCACTACCCAAGACACAACTATGTCAATACAAAATGTTTTGTCTTCCAAAGATTAAGCTATAAACTAGGTTTAAAGCATCTAGTGCATAATTATAGTTCACGAGAAAGTGATTTAAATGTAACAATTAAAGTTATCTGCCCTTTGCTTGGATGGTGAAGGTCTCATCTATATTTGTTTTTTGACACGTTCTGATGTACAATCCATGAACAACTATAAGCAAAGTTTGAAAGGTCTGAGTGCATACAGTTTGTGAAAGTGACCTAAACGCAAAGTTGAAGGTAATATTATAAGGTTATCTGCCCTTTGCTTGGAGTATCACGGTCACATATATATTTGCTTTGACACGTTGCAATTTACCACCCAAGATACAACTATAAACAAAGTTTGAAAGGTGTAGTGCATACAGTTTACGAGAAAGTGACCTAAACGCAAATGTTGAAGGTAAAATATATTTAGTTATCTGCCCTTTGCTTAGAGGGTAAAGGTCAGTTCTACATTTGCTTTGTCACGCATCGATGTACGACTCAAGATACAACTATAAGCAAAGTTTGAATAGTGTATAGAGTTTGTGAGAAAATGACCTAAACGCAAAACTTAAATGTTGACGCCGTCGCCGCCGCCGCCGCCGCCGCCGAAAAAGCAACACCTATGTCTCTTTTTTTTCTTCGAAAAGGTGAGACAAAAACCGGGTCTGCTATTTTTTTCCCTTGTTTGTGTTTGTTGCTTACAAGGAATCCACGGTTCAGTATTTGTTTATATCTACTTTTATTGTCAATGCTTATGTTTGACAGTGGTCATGCCCAGTATCGTTCTGTAATGACTCTTCTGCATTAATTCGGTTTCAATTTGTGTTTGTTCATTCGAATGACAGTATTTTCGAGGTGAATGCCTAATTAAAACATTTATTGAATTCGACTCATGTTTATCAATCCGCTTATAGAGGCTATTTTGGAACCTTTTCTCACGAAACGGATACATCACCCATTTTATGGACACTTTTATAAAAATATATACATCGATAAAAAGCGAAAAAATCAAACACCACATAATATGTTTTAATTAAAACTGAAAGCACAATACCCATAAACATAAAAATTACAATAAAACGAGCCCTTGTTTAATGTTTCCAGCCTCAGTGTTTACACTTTACTCAGTGACGAGCGTTAATACATAATAATAAATATATAGAAAACGTAGCATTCAGATACCAATGTCAACTAACAGCAAGCATTGAAACAATTACAAAGATGAATAAAAGGCAAATATGACACCACGAAGCACGCACTGAAACAATTACAAATATGAATAAAAGGCAAGATATGACATCACAAAGCACGCACTGAAACAATTACAAAGATGAATAAAAGGCAAGATATGACATCACAAAGCACGCACTGAAACAATTACAAATATGAATAAAAGACAAGATATGACATCACAAAGCACGCACCGAAACAATTACAAAGATGAATAAAAGGCAAGATATGACATCACAAAACACGCACTAATACAATTACAAAGATGAATAAAAGGCAAGATATGACATCACAAAACACGCACTGAAACAATTACAAAGATGAATAAAAGACAAGATATGACATCACAAAACACGCACTGAAACAATTACAAAGATGAATAAAAGACAAGATATGACATCACAAAACACGCACTGAAACAATTACAAAGATGAATAAAAGACAAGATATGACATCACAAAACACGCACTGAAACAATTACAAAGATGAATAAAAGACAAGATATGACATCACAAAACACGCAATGAAACAATTACAAAGATGAATAAAAGACAAGACATGACATCACAAAACACGCACCGAAACAATTACAAAGATGAATAAAAGGCAAGATATGACATCACAAAGCACGCACTAAAGCAATTACAAAGATGAATAAAAGGCAAGATATGACACCACAAAGCACGCAATGAAACAATTACAAAGATGAATAAAAGGCAAGATATGACACCACAAAGCACGCACTGAAACAATTACAAAGATAACAAAAGGCAAGATATGACATCACAAAACACGCACTGAAACAATTACAAAGATGAATAAAAGGCAAGATATGACATCACAAAGCACGCACCGAAACAATTACAAAGATGAATAAAAGGCAACATATGACACCACAAAGCACGCACCGAAACAATTACAAAGATGAATAAAAGGCAAGATATGACATCACAAAGCACGCACCGAAACAATTACAAAGATGAATAAAAGGCAAGATATGACACCACAAAGCACGCATTGAAACAATTACAAAGATGAATAAAAGGCAAGATATGACACCACAAAGCACGCACTGAAACAATTACAAAGATAAAAAAAGGCAAGATATGACATCACAAAACACGCACTGAAACAATAACAAAGATGAATAAAAGGCAAGATATGACATCACAAAGCACGCACCGAAACAATTACAAAGATGAATAAAAGGCAAGATATGACACCACAAAGCACGCACCGAAACAATTACAAAGATGAATAAAAGGCAAGATATGACACCACAAAGCACGCACCGAAACAATTACAAAGATGAATAAAAGGCAAGATATATGACATCACAAAGCACGCACCGAAACAATTACAAAGATGAATAAAAGGCAAGATATGACATCACAAAGCACGCACCGAAACAATTACAAAGATGAATAAAAGGCAAGATATGACACCACAAAGCACGCACCGAAACAATTACAAAGATGAATAAAAGGCAAGATATGACACCACAAAGCACGCACCGAAACAATTACAAAGATGAATAAAAGGCAAGATATGACATCACAAAGCACGCACCGAAACAATTACAAAGATGAATAAAAGGCAAGATATGACATCACAAAGCACGCACCGAAACAATTACAAAGATGAATAAAAGGCAAGATATGACACCACAAAGCACGCACTGAAACAATTACAAAGATGAATAAAAGGCAAGATATGACATCACAAAGCACGCACTGAAACAATTACAAAGATAAAAAAAGACAAGATATGACACCACAAAGCACGCACTGAAACAATAACAAAGATGAATAAAAGGCAAGATATGACATCACAAACATAGACGTATTGACCACAGGGCTACCGCCTTGGAAAGGTCAGTATCAAATGGCATCTGGGGGTTTAAACCAGGTTCTAGACCTACCCTATTGTCATCCCAATAAATGATGGAACAAATAACATAATTAGGTTATATTCTCTAACAAACAAGGCTGTCATCCCGTTTGTGTTTGTGATGCCACATGCCTTATTTATTAACATTGTTATTCGTGTTTGTCATTGTCTGCGTGTTTTTGGTTGACTGTGTTCTGTGAAAGCTATATTTCGGCTGGACTTTTATACGTACATTTATGCGTCTAGTATATGATTCGTCAGGTACAACACAGGTAACACATTCTAGTTCAATGTCTCATCTGCACTGTCTAGTTACACGATACCACACGTCCGATATCGCACATGTACTGTCTGGCTACACGATACCACACGTCCGATATCGCACAAGTACTGTCTGGCTACACGATACCACACGTCCGATATCGCACATGTACTGTCTGGCTACACGATACCACACTTCCAATATCGCACATGTACTGTCTGGCTACACGATACCACACTTCCAATATCGCACATGTACTGTCTGGCTACACGATACCACACTTCCAATATCGCACATGTACTGTCTGGCTACACGATACCACACTTCCAATATCGAACCTTCACTGTCTGGCTACACGATACCGCACGTTCTATACCGCATATGTATTGTCTTGCTGTACTTTATCACGAGGCCAAGTAATGGGCATACATCCCAATACAAAATAATAGCCTATAAGTGTACAGCATTCATTTGTCTTAACAAGTAACATTAATGAACGAATATACATACATCCATAGTTCTTGACAAAATGTGTTTCGAAAGATTCTTTAACAAAGATTCATTGTTTGGGTACCTTATTTATAAATATATATTTAAAAATCGAATAGGAAAAGTAGCATTCAAGGACGACAGTCATCAACAAAAACACGCAGAAACTAAGAACAACTTTTAAGATGAATAAAAAGCAAGATAATACTTCACAAACACAACATGGTTAACACTAGGGCTACCGACTTGGAACGATATAAAGTCCACACATAAAGCGACCGTATATATAACCATTACTGCCCGCGTTCTTATAACACATTTCCTGAAAAATTGCCCTATATCGTATGTATTACTTCATATTACACTATCATACATATGATATGTCTGCCTACGCGATACTGCTTGTCCAATATCGCACATGTACTGTCTAGCTTCACTATATCACGCGTCCAATATCACGATTGTACTGTTAACGTACACTATATCGCGCGGCAAACATCGCACAGCTAACTATACTATATCGGACGTCCAATATCGCAACTGTACTACCTAGATACACGATACCACACGTCCAATATCGCCCATACAATATCTAACTACACTATATCGCTAGTTCAATATGGCACCTGTACTGTCTTGCTACACTATATCGCTCGTCAAATATCACACCTGTACTGTCTATCTGCACTATATAACGCGTCCAATATCGCACCTGTACTGTCTATCTGCACTATATAAAGCGTCCAATATCGCACCTGTACTGTCTAGCTGCACTATATAAAGCGTCCAATATCACACCTGTACTGTCTATCTGCACTATATAACGCTGCCAATATCTCACCTGTGCTATCTAGGGACACTATATAAAACGGAGTGGTCAACTTTCTTTGTTAAATATATACGTATGCCTGTACGAAGGCATGATAACAATAAGCCGGTTCGTTTCGCACGGCGGAGGAGCTTCTTCCGGTTGTTCGTTTCGGACCTCTTCTCTTCTCAGAAGCTCTGCCGCCTCTGCCTATTTGAAATAGGAAGAAACGGCAGAGAAGAGCAGCAAAGATGGCGGCGAAATAAGAAGATTGATAAGTGGGAATTGTAGTTTTAGATTAATTGCAGAGATATCTCTGTCGACAAACAATTAACAATTTCAATGTGTAGAGGTCATACAATTATGCAAATATGCCGTTTAAGAGTCTATATTAGAATGATGCATGTTCGATTAGTCAAATATCCTCTACCTCTTCTAATGTGCGTTCGATTAGAACAGTGCTCTGCCTTCTTCTATCCTCTGCTATACTTCGTCTATCCTCTTCTATACTTCGTAATTCTCCGCCCAGAAGAGACCAAACGAACCGGCTAATGTGTGATATGTACGCGTCGATTTCTGATACACATACCGACAGTTTGAATGGACGTCGAACTGAAACTGCTTCATCCGTACTCACTCATACTCACGCGTTAGTAACATGTATAGCTTAGGGTATGTAGCTTGAACATAATGAGTTACTTGTCTAAAATGTCTCCTTATTTAGAAGCAAAATCACTTTTTACATTGAGTGCTGTTCTAGGTTATGGATCAGTTCCTAGGTTATGCACCCGGGTTAAGTTAAGTTTACGTCCGTTCCAGAATGTTTTTTCAGAAATAGATGCATACGATTTTATTTGTTAAATTGTCGGTAGAAATGGCTTCTCTTTCCTCAAATGACTGACAGGGATCGCATTTTGAAAGAAAAAAAGTGTTCAAATTGAATAACATTAAAGACAAAGTCTTGTGGAATGTACATTAAGCAAATAATTCAATTCCGCAATAGACCGCATTTCGACCGACTAAACGTCCATTTGTAAAGCGTTATAATAATGAAGGTGATATATATAGAGGATCTTACATCAGTGCTCATTCATTATTGAATTTATTAAACGAGTTGGCAAAATGATATAATACGAGGCTCTTGCCAAGACTTTATCCTTTTTGCTAACGAGTTTAATAAATTCAATAATGAATGCGAACGAATGTTAGATTCTATTTATCACATGAATAATAACGTCACATTACGTCAGAAAACGTACATTAACGTGGCGTCCATGACGTCATTAACGTTATGTTATACCACTAGTGGAATATCGGAAATATTGAATGGTGTTATTACACTCACACACCGCATGTTATGTGATAAATAATGATATATTATATATGTGTTTAGTATCCAAGAGAAAACGTCCGTGACCTTTGCTTTACACACTGTTAAACACGGACAATGTGGATGGCAATTGCATTTGAGTCTGCAAATTGGAATAAAATGCGCATACTGTACCGACATTTATTTTGCCTGAATTGCGATAATTTTATAAAGTCAAAAGACAGATTCACTCGCAATGCAATATCTCATCCGTCCTGTATTGTCAAATATTGTATAGTTGACTATCATTTTTGAAGATTTCCTCCTCAAGTCTTTAAATACTTGCAAAACAGATAAAAGAAAGGCATAATTAAAAGGGCTTGAACGAAAAGAACGCCTGTTTAGTTTGTTTTCAATCATTGAAGTTAAAACCAGCAAAGCAACTTTTCGAATGCCGAGTGTTCGCGGATTTCAAAATGTCTTTGTAGCGTTTCAAGGCCTTTACAATAAACTACTTTGGTATATCAGCTGTGTTTACATATATCTGAGCGAAAATATCCTTCTTCGAGCTAATTCATTGTTAAACATATAATTGGATTTCAACGAGAAAACAAAGTTTACCCATGAAGCGAGAGTCGGCGCATGTTACTATATCCGATCTGCAGTTTCCCATGACGTATGTTCCTGCATTATAATATTACATCTTGTCTACCACATCGAAAGCTTTTCTGTATCGTCTCTGCACATGTACCGTGTCAGTAAAATGAAGATCATTTGTAAATCAGACGATGTCGAAGCTTAGCAGCAAACAAAACTACGGAGAGCCGGGATTACAACAACAATAACAAGATATATAAAACTATCGAGACTGGTTTCGTCACAGTCGTTTGTTTGTGGTTGCAGTTTTCTCCAAGCATCGTAGTTAAAGTCTTCTAAACAGATTGCAATCGTCGTTAAGTTGTCATCGATCTGTTGATCGTTCCCTTTTAAAATAATTCCTCGGTAAACGTTATACTCATTGTCTCCCAACACCAAGTCGTGAGATGAAATCCGAATCTCGTTATAGCCAACGTCTACCTCTGACAAATCAAGTCTGACCTGTATAAAAAGAGTATCCAAAAGATAGAGGACAATAAGGCTTTTTAAAATCAGTCAATTAAACAATGCTTGATATTATACTTTTCACTATGATTTCGGTAAAGTAATTGTGTAAGATGCATTGTCGGTTGTAAACCAAGGACGAGGTAATTACATGTATTTTCAATAGTCTCGGCTAGCTAGACCGTATCATGCATATATATCGGTCTAGGGTAGATTAGGCAAATTAAAGCGCCCACTAGCGATTAACACAATTTATTCGCGCGTTTTTTTTCACGCTCATAAAGATGACGTTTGGGTGACGTCATGTTGTAAAAACAAGTACCACGTCAATTGTTGATGCAGCAGTTAAACTCTTTAACGTCACTTGCTACTTCTCATAAGTTAAACATAGGAAAATATTATTAAATTATCTTAAAAAACATGTTTTTGAAAGTCTCGTTGAATCTCTAAAAATCTCACCAAAATCGCGCAAAACAAGAGGGCGATTTTAAACGCCTTATTTCCCCAGGCCCTGGTTCTGTATCCGTGTAGCATAGTGTAACGAAAAAAACAGAAGCGGGTCGGGTTACCGAGGCTATATTTTCAAATGACATCTGTTCATAATTGCGTCAACATATTTATAAAACAAAACGTATTTATACATGTGTCAATATAATCACATGAATTGAACTATAAACATATTATTTTTTTTAGCTGCAAATATGG
This sequence comes from Cyrtodaria siliqua, assembly GCA_037043455.1. Taxonomy (NCBI): domain Eukaryota; kingdom Metazoa; phylum Mollusca; class Bivalvia; order Adapedonta; family Hiatellidae; genus Cyrtodaria; species Cyrtodaria siliqua. Next base: position 50,895 of record JAWPHD010009073.1, on the reverse strand, counting down.
AAAACAAATTAGTTTTTTAAAGTTGTCAAAGGAGAAAAGCACATAAACAGTTCTGTTGGAACAAAAGTAAGTATAAAAGTCGCACAAGAAAAAAACTTTCACACAAAACAGTCAAAATAAAGCACGCATTAAAACCAGGTTCTAGAGGGTACATTTTCGAAACCTCATTCTTACCCTAATGTCATCACAATAATACACGTGGCAGTGTAAATAAAAACGATTCACGACAAGCTATAATCTCTAACAAACAAGGCAGCATTAATAAACAATATATGAACACTTTTAAAAGCTTTCAAGTTGATTAGGTTATTTTGACATCATGTTTTACTAAAACCACTACAGATACGCTTGCAAAGAGCTTTTCCTAAACATTAAACGTTAACGCTGAATTACAGTTCCTTGCATTTCAAACACTATTCAATTAAAAGGGAGTATTTTAGTATTACCCATAGTTCATGGTAATATAGACGGAACATTTACAATCAATATTTCATACGTTAATACTTGTTTATATTATTTCCTACTAGTCTTCCAAATTGTGTGTATGTAAGCCACATATGATTCATGTTATGTGTTTTATCAACACATGTCAAGTTTTCATAGAAAAGGAGGGCAACTCTCTCAGAATTTAAACAATTCTTTTTTCAAACTATTGGTTAAAACGAAAAGCTTGTCATAAGATACAAACATGTGTAATTAGGCATTTTGATCAGTGAGTAACATGATGGTGTATATATGTGTGAATAACATGCTGGTGTATACATGAGTGAATAACATGCTGGTGTATATATGAGTGAATAACATGATGGTGTATATATGTGTGAATAACATGATGGTGTATATATGAGTGAATAACATGCTGGTGTATATATGAGTGAATAACATGCTGGTGTATATATGAGTGAATAACATGCTGGTGTATATATGAGTGAATAATATAATAGTGTACATATGAGTGAATAACATGCTGGTGTATATATGAGTGAATAACATGCTGTTGTATATATGAGTGAATAACATGCTAGTGTATATATGAGTGAATAACATGCTGGTGTATATATGAGTGAATAACATGCTGGTGTATATATGAGTGAATAACATGCTGTTGTATATATGAGTGAATACATGCTAGTGTATATATGCGTGAATAACATGCTGGTGTATATATGAGTGAATAAAATGCTGGTGTATATATGAGTGAATAACATGCTGGTGTATATATGAGTGAATAACATGCTGGTGTATATATGAATATAAAACACAAAAAGCAGATATTCAATGATTTGGCAGAAGCTAGAGCAAAACGAGCTTAAGGGTACGACAAGACAAGATTGAAGTCACACATAAAACACTACCGTCTTTTCAGGATTGAGAGATACGTCATCATAGGGTCACAATATGTCCGGTCATCACACAGTCAAAGTGGAAAGCATAGTGGCTTATTGTAAATGGGTCAACCACTAAACATGTCAGCAAGTTTAATAACAATTGTATGAAAGTGATAATGATCAAGGATCTTATGAAGTGTCTAAATCACTTCACCATAAAAGTAAGGTTGTGATAGTGTTGTAGCAGAAGAGTTTTTAAATTTATATTTTAAAATTAGATCAGAGTTACGATAATACACATTTTCAAAGGTTTTTCGAAGTTTATGGTAATGGTAGTCCTGACGGAGTAGCATTTTATTATTTACAAATATTGCGAATATTAATGTCCTCAAATCGACTTCAAGCTCTATGTTGAGAAACATGGACCCCAAAAGAAGCTGACCGGGGAATATCCCCATCAAATTAAGGATAAGTAACATTATCAAAATTACAACAATCTCTCTTGTCATAAATTTGGCTAATTATTTCTCCAAGCGACTGTATCGGAAGTATTAGCTTTGTTGAAATGAAGTTATTTAGGACAGACAACATTAGCCATAGTAGATACGAAAAGGTTGTCAATGTTCAATATGTCATCCAGATACCGAGAGATATCATTGAATGTTTGACTGTGGTCCTTGAATGCTACATTTCCATTTTGACTTTTAGATCTACTTCAGTTGCATCTGCCTGAGTATCTGGTAAGGCCCAACTTGAAATCACTTCCATAGCAATACAAAAACAAAACTGCGACAAGACGTCCACAGTTCATACACTTAGTTAAACCAAAGATGTCTCATATATAAACGGTAGATCCTAACCTGAGGAAAATATTATCTCATAGCTTCTAGGTTGGATTCATAACACGGCTAGTATATATCTAACGGTAAATGTATCGGTACATCACTAAGCATAGCTGAATATTAGATGGGATGCATAACACTGCTTGTACATGTATATAGCTCGGTAAATGCGTCGGTACATCACTAATCATAGATATATTTTAGAAGGGATACATATCATTGCGAAATGTATGCAAGGCAAATGCATCGTCGCATCACTAATCTTCTATAGTTAGGAAGGGATACAGATCACTTCAACGTGTACACAGTGATAAATTCTTGGTCGCACCACTAATCATCTCTCATTAGGAAGGAGGGATACATATCACTTGAAATTTTACATATTTTTGCTATTGGAAACATCTTAATATTCTTAAACTGAGGTTAGCCTCGGTCACCCGAACCGCTTCTAATTTCTTCGTTACGCTGTGCTACACGGATCCAGAACCAGGGCCTGGGGAAACTACGACGTTTAAAATCGCCCTCTCGTTTTGGGCGATTTTGCAAGATTTTGAGAGATTCAACGAGACTTTCAAAACACTTGTTTCTAAATTAAATTTCATAATAATTTCTTACTTTCAACTTTTGAGAAGCAGCATGTGACGTCAAAAATGGTAACAGGTGCATCAACAATTGACGTTGTACGTTTATTTACAACATGACGTCACGCAAACGTGTGCTAATCGCTAGTGGGCGTTTAATTGCCTAATCTGCCCAGACCGATATATGCAAGTAAGACATATGCATGATACGGTCTAGCTGGGCGAGACTACGTTCAAGGACCACAGTCAACCATAAGCACGCACAGAAACAACCAACAATGAAAAATATGAATAAAACGTAAGATATGACATCACAATAAACGGGGCAGTGTAAGGAACGATATTCCCGCCAGATTATATTCTCCAACAAACAAGGCAGCATTAATAGGAAAGATAAGTAAAACACATGAATGATAACGTATATATGTTATAAAAACGACTAAAATACCATAAAGTACTCAGTTACTTGGCAGAAGCTAGAGCAACAGAAGATCAAATCGTTGTGGATAAAACAAGACAAACACCAAACGCTACCGTCCCATATGGATAGGTAGACGCCATCATAGGGTCCACAATCTTTCCGATTATCATACAGAAAAGGAGGAAATCATAGTGGCTAACTGTAAATGGGTCAACCACTAAACATGCAGTGCTTTGTAAAATGATATGGTCATAACTTATTTTGATAAACTTGTTAACAATTTAACAAAGATTGCATACAAGTGTTTATGACCAAGAGTCTTACGAAGTTTGTAAATCACATCACCATAGACGTTAGGCTGTGATAGTCCTTGTCATAGAAAATAGCTTTTTAGTTTTTTAAAAGCAGTTCAGGGTTACGATAATAAAGATTTGCAAATGTCTTTCAAAGTTTATGGTAATGGTAGCCCTGCTGAAGTATATTTTCAATCCTCAACACGACTACAATCTCTAGAAAAACTTTTAAGTTGAGAAATGAAGACCCCATAAGAAGTAGCTCGGGAAACATCCCCATCTAAGTGGGTATAACTAAAAATATACATGTAAAAAAAAAAATCATCTCCCTTCTCGTAGATTTTACTAATTATTTCTTTATTTTCGATAGAGATTTAAGTCAAGAAAAGAAGCGACAGTATCAGAAATGTCAGCTTTGATGAATTGAAGTTCCTTAGGATAGATAGTATTAACAATAGAAGAAACGAAAGGATGGTCAATCTATCTATATTAGACAGGACACTAATCACTGCACATTTTACAAAACGGTAATCGCATCGTCACATCACTAATAACTTCTTGTCATATTGCAAAGAAAATCCTCGGGGTTTCATTTGTCAATGCGGCGTAGACATAAGCCCATGTCTACGTGTCGTTACTTGAACATTTGACGATTTTCCCAGGGGTGCCAAAACACAATACACAAAACCAAAATGGTGGAGGTAACTTTAACGATTCGGTACGAAAAAGGTAGACGGTTTCTTTCTTTACGCTTTTCTGTTATTGTGGATAAAAATCTTACATAACAGTAAGTAGTGTTGTTTGCCATTGTAAAGATAATAAAACACCAACATTGTCATAAACGTAGTTTCTTTCTTTAAAAATCCGCCAAATTTGACGACGTTTAGAGCGTTGGTGTCTTGAATGTAAACTTTTATTGACGACACGTGTTAATAATAAAATAGGGGCAAGTTATGGGGAAATTGGCTGCATAAAAAAGAAACTGTATTAAAAGATGTTTGTTTATAATATAAGTAGTAACAACTTTGAAGTATGACAATTGCGTTATTTAGATTATTGACATGGGACAGCTTAGGTGAATCTAATTTCCGGGCAAGTTAATGTATCGGTGCATGTATAAGACGTATTACATTACAATGCAAAGTATCCACAAGCTAAATTCATCGGTGTCTCACTAAGCAACTATTTTGACGGTTTTAATAACACTGAACAGTGTACAAAGCGGTCCCCTATCTGGAATAAAACACCGATTCAGTTTTTCAACATTTCGCGTCATTCATTCACACTATGCGTATTTTGAAATAAACATCTGTCAAAACCACATCTCTACCTAACCTCTGGGCTCATACTCTGCAAAGAAATAATCCTGACAAACACAGTAAAATACTTACTGTTCATGACAACAGACATACTACTTTAACCTCAGGTTAGATTTAACAATGAAATAAAAACTAATCTTGGGAAAAACACATGCAAACTGGAAACTCTAGGAACTATTTCAGCACCCTACGACCCGGAAGTACTTCCTGACTGGTCTGACACCATATGTAGAAAGTATGAGGCACCCATGAGAAAGTCGTGAAATGTTCACGTGGCGGGACGTAGATAAGGGTTCATGTGGACGGCGTATTGACCAATGAAATCCTGAGAAGTTTCTTTGCAGTATGATCAAATTGTAAATGCATGGTAGCATCACTAGCATATATTACAAGGGACATTAAATCACCACAATGTGGACATAACAATTAATTCATCGGTGCACCACTAAGAAACTAATATACTGGACCCGTTACGTTGTTCTAAACGTTATTAATTTGTTCTAAAACAGATATGGGAGACGTCAGTTTTTAGAACTATGACCGTATATGGAATATTGATAAATATCATTTAAAGCAAAGAAAATCACTGCAAATGAATGCAAACTTCTCAACTGGTCATATAAAACATTATTGCCTTTAAGTATACATACTTGTCATACAGTTACTTTCATTTTGTTCTTAAAACTCATTAAATTTTCATATTTATAAGTCGTTTAGAAATATGATGTCATAGCTCTCAAAGTGGCGGCTTCCATATCCGTTTCAAATGATGATATCTTCTTTGTTTATCATCCGATTTTGATAATTCTTTTTTCAGAACTCTCAATATTAAAGACTTTTTCACTGTGTCTCTATATTCCCTTTAACGTTACGTTTACATTGCGGTAAGTGCAGAGACATATTGTTGTATAGTGATTACTAAAATACAATAGATATAAATAGTACAGATACCGAAAATACATTACCTGTTGACAGAATAGCAGCTTTGTTATGTCAATATGGCCATCTCTTCCGACAGTATTACCGTAATCTCTAGGATCATTAGCTATTAATTCATACAGTTTGGGCTGGTAATCCTCTATGAACGTGATGGAATGTCGCCGTGCCATATTACCGTCCTGTACGTATCTTCTGTATTTGTACAGATCAGCTCTAAATGGGTATTCATGTCCATCAATAGTAAGCAGCCATCTTTCCCGGATGCATTCACCGATATGTGGTATGACGACGGAAGGGTCAAAACCGCTTGTGTTTTCTGTGAGCATATATAGGCGAACTATTAATGACTGGACTATGTGTGTTTCCGTATTGTTTAGCTCGTTTAATTTTAAGAATACTTCAACATCCGCCCAGTTGTCATCCATGCATGTGGAATGCATCCATCGAGCCGGATATTTGCGATCTTTCATCCCGAGAGACTCAATACTTGACGTCTTTAACTGAGTACCTGGGTACGGTCGAAGCTCAATCTGCACTGTGTAGTAGACAACTATCCACTGTTTAGTAAAGTAGATACATTCACTGTCGATTCTAATCATACCATCTGGGCAATATAGGTGCCTGCATGTATTCTGCGAATTCAAACAAAAACACACGTTTGAGTTCGTAGAGAAACGTTTGCGTTATAAGTAAATAATACATACGAATACTAAAAACAACAAATTTTATTTTTTTATTTAATTAGATTTAAATGTGGAAATGTACAATTCGCAGGACTCAGGTATCAAAAAACACGCATTTATTCAAAACAAACAACAAATACATGGAGTGTATCTATCGCTGTATAGAAATTCTGTAGGGCATACACTGTTTTTAATATATAAAGTATAAAGGGAAAAGCAAAACTTCATATACCTTGTATGGATCATTCACCTCGGTTTGCAGACATTGTTCATCTGTTTGATCTATGTGTGTTGGATATTCTTGAAGCAAAGTCTTCAATACATCTTTTCTTATGGTGCCGTCAATAACTGTTGATAAACTTGAAAAAACACTTTTGGTAGAAGACCGACACACATCCCCTAGTTGTTTGATACCACTGCACATTGCGCAAAATATATTGTCATAGAGAGTGCTGCTAGTAAAACCTTCATGAATATAAGGTGCTTTTACATTCTGGCATGCCTCGGCTAGTCCAATATATTCTTGCTCACAAGTAACATTTGCAGTCTTATAGCACTTTCTTGTCTCCCAGTCTTCCAAATTAGGTTGTAAATAAATTTGGCTGCAATTGGAATCTTTTTTAATGCCGTGTTGCAAAGTCTTAGATAAAACATCTATGCAGTTGAGTTTATAATTCCAGGTGGTATATTCATGGACACCGTTACATTTTGCACATTCCGCGTTGTAGTATACAAGATGTGTGTCCATGGATGAGACAGGGGCGAGGTTGTCTACTATTCCAACTTCGCCTACTGTTTCTCTACACTGGTTGATTTCGGTGACGTTACTAAGGCATTTATCTACCATGTAAAAGTGTTCATCATACTCTATGGTAACACACACCAATTGTAAGGAGTCTACCAGTTTGTAGGTGTCCAACCTTTCGTAGCAGCAGTTCATATGAAGACCACAGTCAGGTGCGCAGCTACACGATTTGCAACACGGTGTTGTTTTTGCGTCTGATAATTGAAGGGAGGCGTTTCTGTTACAGATATAAGAATATGGACAGCTCATGTACATATCTTCAGTGATGTTGAATGTTTCTTCCTTGAGAGAAACGGCTGCAGTTATCCTCAAAAGCACGAAAAACAAATGAAATCCGAATCGTCCGTCCATAGTGACCTGAAATGTTCATATTCATACTAAATAATCCGTAATCCCTGAGTAGCATTGCTGGGAAATGTTTCTCATTTATAAACAAAATGTTATTTGTAATTAATTAACGTTATTTAAGGTTGGTTAGGGCTGGATACCAATTATTGACCCAACAGCTTAATCTGTTTTAGGTCTACTTTTCTTTAAATGGACTAGAGGCGATCTGAAAGTATTATTGACGTCAATCAAAATCAGAATAAAACCACCGTTATGTGTTTCAGTTTCATATTCAATAATGCATATACACTTAAAGCTACACAATCCTTATAAGTAGGTGCCTTGTGTACACTAATTAACTTATTTGAGGTAAAGGTTAGCTTTCTTTCAGTATTTGGACGAATCAACTTTTCAGTATTGACTGGCATTCAAACTAGCGTTTATTTAGTGTGGACATCACCACAAAACGGTAAAGTGTTTACTTACTAGTCCTCTAGGAACACCGAGCCCAGTCGTTAAAGTAAAATACCGCTTGAGTCGGTGCTAAGTGGTGGGGGTGGGGGTGGCGTAAGAGGGGACGAACCTTATATAAACTCTCATGAACATACTAACAAACGAGTCTGTTATTTTTCATTCTTTTTTTGTGTTAGTTGCTTAGTAGTGATCCCATTGTCAGTATTAATTGAAATTCGCACTATATTTCCATTGTTATTCTATGGTCATTTCAGCCGAATATTTCGAGTTATGTTAAGTCGGTGCGAATACAACTTACTTTAACAAAATAGATCATTTGTTGTTCGAGCAGTCTCGGTTTGATTGAGACTGTACACGAACGGTAGTGAAAAGTGCTTGCTACCGTTCACGCCCTCAAACCCGGGTTGAGCAGAATTAATTTTTAAAAAATATTAATAGTACAGAAAGTTATGCCATTCTGAAGATGGTATGCATATGACGGTGAACATGGAACCTTCAATGGGGTATTTTCATAGCATTCCATGGCCAGCGGTACCAGTTTCCATCAATATGCTTTGCATTAAACAAAAAAAAACATTGGGCGAAATAAACACAATGGGATTCAGTTGGGAGCAGAGGTTACGAAGCTTGCGTATCACATGTAACAGTCATTAGACTAAATTAAAAAGTAGGCAACATATCTTAAGGTGATTAAACAATATTAAGAATCTTTAAAGGCTGGATTATTGAACCACATTTTCGAAATTCACGTAACAAAACAGAAGTATTTGAGAATGTACCACCAACGTCTGTAAATAAATATCGGGCTTATCGATCTCCACAGAGAATAACAGTTCTGACTGCAAACACGAGGAGACGATTTACCGCCGCCACACGGCAACGCTACTGTGGTGTATAAAAGGAGTATGAAAGGAGAATTGTAAATCGGAACATTATAAATAAAAAACATATTGTAGTCTTGGTTCGATTGATAAATCGTCGTACACGGTAAATATAAAACAATATAAAAGACTCGGTTGTTATTGAGACTGTTCATGAAAGGTAATGAAGCAAGCTTACTACCGTTCACGCCCTCTAGCCCCGGGTTGAACAATGGACGAAATAAACACAATTGAACTTAGTTTTGAGCAGAGGGTATAACGTAAGCGTATTAAAAGTAAGTACTAAGTACTGTACTAATGTAAAATTAATACGAATTTACATTTAAACAAAAAAGAAAACATGCATTTATTTGACTTATATAGTCAATAAAACTTTCTTAAATATATTGTTATGTTTCACAAATATTTATCATCCATTGTCAATTAACATTCGTAATTATTGTTTATTCTTACTGTAAAACAAGTCGCCCAAAATGATGATACATATTTTACAAATAGTTTCTGTTAATATAATTTTAAAAATAGTAAAATCTGTATTAGAAACGAAAATTCGAAAACCAAAGGTAAACCAAAATATATCCGTATATTCTCAAAATAATATGCGTGACATAACAACTCCATCTAATAAAACATCTCAAAATAATATACGTGACATAACAACTTGATCTAGTAAAATTGTTAAATCAACATTTACCTGTTGCTGTAACTCTTAAAGCAATGATGCCTTCATCCACTGTATAAAACAGACTAACAAATATCTCCGATTGATGCGTTTTATATATGTTTATACATCTCCCTTCAGTACGGCCGAACGACTACACAGTCTTGAGGGAAACGCCCTGCTTCACATCTGCAGTTTCCACATGATTTCATTCATCTCTGTTATTTGGATTTCAATATTAGGGATATGTGATGCGTATTATATAATAGTTTCACCGCCTTACATTTCAAATAAAGCATATTCCATTTCATGCACATAACCGTATTGAAAACTGTCACTCATTGTTCAAGTTTTATTCTAGCGTGCTATAGTTTTTAATACATTTTTTCACAGGGCGAGTTTCATTTTGAAAGCGTTACATTTTGAAAGCCATCCATTTTACAATTATCCGTCTTCATCTCATTGACACAACAATATAATTTTGTCATCAAGAAGCTGCTTGTTATATAATGTACATTTGCGTGCAGTGGTAAATTTATTGCCAGTATTCTCCTTTTTGTGTGAATTTCTGGAACCAGATTAGTGTCTAATATATTTAATTGTATTAAATAAATTTGAAAAACATAATTTTTTGCATTGTATTTTCTCGCCACAAAATGCATCTACATGTAATTACTGAGATAATTTGTCATTTTAAAGGAGTTTTACAATGATGGCAATGTAACCACTCCGCAGATAACCAGATAACTCAAACGTAATCTCCCTTATTAAGATTATCATTTGCGACAATCTCAACTCACTTTCAGTTTTCAGTACTTATAGTCCCAGTACTTTGAAAGTGTGCGTACACTTTGTATGTTCAATACATTTTATTATGTAAAGTAATAACTTTGTTTCGAAGTCTCCCTCATTTGTGTTTAAACTGTGTGATATTCGTCTTGGTCGTACCCTAGATTGGTTTTCTCTTTAGCTGCAACTACTATGGTTGTTCAGTACGATTCTGGATACATCCTGAGATGTTTATTATTTTGTATGTGTATCTTTAGTTAGTTTCTCTGGATGTGGACTTTATTGTTAGAGAAGTCATTTTGATGGGATGTAGTTTTGTTTACACTGTCTTGTCTAATTGGGCGCTGAAGACAGGATAATAGCGAGGATTGTGCGCATATAAAATCGATTCAAACTAACCAGTAGGCCTTATTGCCTACTGACCGTTCCAAGTCGGTAACCCTGTCTTCACAACCCTTTCTGTTGTTTTTTGTCTCTTTCATTGTAGTTTCTAGTCCTTGTTTGCAGTACAGTGCGGACATACGATGCCATTGCGTTCGGACGCTGTGGTTTCTATAGGACCCTATATATCAGTCGGTTTTACGTTATAGTTCAAACTAGTTTAGTCGATTTTTGCTGGAGATCACCTGTCATATAATGTTATTAAAATAACGTGATCATGTGTATGACTCCAAAATAAGAAGTCAAACCTTCCACTGTCAAGTTAGAATATTCAACCATATTCATGGAATAAAAGATACAATGAGATATTTTGAATACTTATTCAAATGTCCTTATTATTGTTATTAAATGGTTGTTTACAAGACAGTATCGCTTACTATAGAAAACAAATCATAACATATATTCAACAGTGGCACAATGGGATATACCTGCTCGAAATCAGCAGGTTAGACAACTCCGGAACACCAAATGGCAGAAAACGCAGACGAACACAATCGGAAACCATCAGCATGCAACTAATTAAGCAATCATCACAATAAAGCTAACGCATCCAAATGTCACAGAAACACATTAAAAATAATAACACACAATCGCTAGATTTCATCAAAATTATATTTGTTTCAATTTTATATCGAAACTGTCAATTAATCACATTAAGGACATATTATTTCCTAGTATTTCCCATGGCTACTTGCTCATTGAAAAGCATCGGAATCTTGTGTATTTACTGACTGCATGCTCCATGCCCGATCAACTCAGGTATATAAATTGAGGCCCGCTTGTAGTTATTTCTTTATGTTACATTGCTATATTAGATCTTGTCTTGGGTGAAAAAAGCTAAACAAAACTTTGTCATTTATAAAAGCATATTCATAATTTAGCTAGTTTAAATACAAAACTTGTCTGGTATTTCTTTATTGTTTCTAGAACAAAAATTATAGCAAAACATTAAATGAACAACTTTCTGTTGTGTGTTTATATTTTACTGCACACACAAAGGCTTTATTGGGTGGGCCTCATAATCTGAATCAAAATTGAACATCACAATGTTTTCATGAAATTGCATGGCTAACAGTGATTTGCAGTTACCTATAGAAATTCTCTCCCCCCCACCCCCCGCCCCCACCCCACAAATACAATAGGCTCGAAATATGTCCTTAAGCAGAGTTGCCCACATTTATAGTTGATTCCTGTTCACATTGCGGTATGTTAATAACATGTACCTGAAAGTCAATCAATAAATAAATAAATAAATAAATAAATAAATTTAATCAAACAATAATCAAATCATTCAAATAATTAATCATAACAAGCAAGCTCTCATTCAATATTAATCAATCAATCAATCAAAAATTCACACGCGCAATTATTTCCACATGAAAAGCACGGGTCAACTGCTCGCGCTCATGCTCATGCGGGCTTTCTCTTTCCCAGTCGACGTTGCACAGTATTAAAGAAAGAGAAGAAAAGATTGAAAATAGTTCTGATAGTTCACATTTCTTGCAGTACATATGGAAATAAATGCAGAAAACAGATTACGGAAATATATCTAGGAGACAGTTTACACAGGCAATACAGTTAATGGTTAATTTTCGCGTGCAATTCATGTGAATGTTTTCTTTATATTTACTTTATTTTACTTCATGCTGAGTGATTGACCCCTATACAGTCAGTCACTTTGCTTCACATTTCTCTTGTGAGATGACCGGACAACGTTGTGGGACTCTATGATTGCGCTTTCTGAAACCCCGAAAGGGGTGGATGGTGCATGAACTTCGTCCCTCAGGTTTTTTGGTCGGCCCTTGATTGTTATTTTCCTTGGCTGCAACTGCTGTGGCTGTTTAGTACACTTCTGGATACATCCTGAGGAGTTTCTAGTTATTCATTTTTATATAGCTTTACAACAACATTCAAGTGTATCGTTTGCTTATTGCTCTGGATGTGGACTTTATTGTTAGAGACTTCCTTTTGTAGGGATGTACGTTTGATTACACTGTCTTTTCAATTCGTGCATTGAAGACAGGATAATAGCAAGGTTGTTTACACATAACAGTGATTTAAGCTAACGTAAAGACCTTATTGCATATTGGCCTATCCAAGTCGATAACCCTATCTTCACTATTCTTTGTATTACGCTTTTTCAATTGCATTGACTTTATAAATGTGCTTAGTACTAAGCAAATGCAGATAAAGTGTCTTGCTCAGGGACACAACGCATATGGCAGCGGCGGGGATCGAACCCACGACTTTCGATTATGGGTCCATCGCTCTACCACTAGACCACAGCGCTCCACGATTGTGGTGAAGTGGGATGTTAATGTGTTTCTTTGTACATCTTATTTGCTTTTTAATTGTGGTGAAGTGCGGATCTCATGTTAATGTGTTTCTTTGTTTATCTAATTTGCTCTTTGATTATAGTGAAGTGAGGATCTCAAGTTAATGTGTTTCTTTGTATATATAACTTGCTCTTTGATTGTGTTGAAGTGCGGATCTCGTGTTTATGTGTTTGATTGTGGTGAAGTGCGGATCTGATGTTAATGTGTTTGATTGTGGTGGTTGTGGTGAAGTGCGGATCTCATGTAAATGTGTTTTTTTTGTGAAAGATGTACGTGTATCACAAAAACAATTTCTCAAATTAAGTAAAGTTTTGTTAATATTTTGGGTACTATTTTAGGAGATATCACGTGAAATGTATAGGATTCACACAAAAACGAAAGATAACAAATCACCTGCGTACTCATGCATATATAGAATACGATGATTAACTTGAAACCTGGCATTGGGCATCATATGGGTTAAATAATTTCTCCATAAAATACTACAAAAGGAAACATTAAAACGGCTTTAAAACACAAATTAGAAAACAAATTTGCGACAACGTTTCCTGTTCAAAACATCTGAATCCTTTCGAAAAACTACTACGAACACTAATGCAAAATAATGAACAATGATAATGCATCATCTGCAACTTCAAGTTAACACATGCTACCGACGTAGCAGCAATATAAATAGTTTAGTCTCAAACAATTAAGGTATAAAGCAAACTGGTTATATTTATTAAACAAATCCGAAAACAAATGATGTGCAAACATTAATGGCAAAGGCGAAAAACCACAGCTGTGGCATATCCTAAAAAAGTAATCGTATTAAAGATATATTTGGTAATGGAAATATGTGACATGTGCTTTAAACAGCCGATTTAGTATTTAGAAGAAGTAATAGTCATAATTAAACTGACTGCCACGCACAAGGAACAAACAACTATAAAAAACAAGACAACGGATATGCATTGTCCATGAAGCAAAATAACGAGGTTTTTGTTTTTATCCGATAGTATTACATGAGGAGTATAACCGGATATGTATTTGTTGAGTGGTTGTTTTTTTGGATTGGTCGCCTTTTGTTTGCGACTGCCAATCACCCAGTCATAAGAAAGGCGTGGATGAATGTGTAAAAGAGATTAGATGGTGCGGCATTTATTGGTGAAAACGGTACATTAGCGCTTGCTCATTCATAAATTATATTTGTTTAGAGTGCGCGATTGGTAAAAAGAAAAAAAGACGACAAAAATATGCAATGGTGTGACATCGCCAGTGCATTGGATATCCGTGGAATATGAAAATGTATAGGAATATATGTAGGTATAAAAGCCGAACTGGATACGTAACATTCACCTAAAACAGTCAACAAAAAAAGTAATAAAAGGATATTGCCTTGAAACGGTCAGTGGCGTCAGGGTCAAATACACATAAAACAAAAGATAGAAAGCCACAAAGCAAGTACATCAAGAGAATAAGTTATTTAATATGGTGCAACAAGACATCATCGATGACAAACATTAAACGTTACCATTCGTCTCGAGGCTTTAGGTAAAGGCGATCATAGGGCGACTATATGTCGAGTCATCGCACAATCAAAGAGGAAAACATATTAACTCTAAATTGGTCAACCACTGTACATGCAGTGCATCGCAAACTAATCGTGTCATTAATCTGTCGAGTCATCGCACAATCAAAGAGGAAAACATATTAACTCTAAATTGGTCAACCACTGTACATGCAGTGCATCGCAAACTGATCGTGTCATTAACACATGTGATACGCTTTCGTATCGAGCAGTATTTTATGTGAAAAGAAAGACACATTAGTAAGTAATGGTACTTGTCTGCCAATCGTTAAGGAGACATTAAGTACCTTCCATTTGTCTTGGTAAGATATCTGCGGATTTGCGGTGCCGTTGCGTTTGGGTGCTATGGGCGATTTTTCTCATTTTGGTAAGGTATCTGATAATTTCATCAGCGTTCAGTATCACAAAACGTTATGATATGTATTTCAACGTTTAAATTTAGGTAAGTAATTGTGTTTATGACATGTCTTAAGATAAAATTCTAGCTGAGTAGTATCATTTTATAAACTATAGTAACTGTTTTGGTTTGTGTTGTTACTGTTGTTGTTGTTGTTTTGTTAATTCTAATTGTGATCAGCCTTGACCACACATATTATTAAAGGATATGTTGTGTAGTTTGTTAACATGTTTCGTCTCTATTAGTTGTTGACTGAACCTACTATCAGAGTTGCAAGTCGTCTCCTAAATATTCGTGATATGATGTATCCATTTGTATTGCTAAACCTCGAAATTGGACATAATAAGAAATGAAATGTTTACTAGTTTCACATAATTGCTTAAGATGAGATGATACCAGAATTGTACAAAATTGATTTTTATTGTAATTGCTATCGATTGATGTCCTTATTGCGAATTACACAAGAAAAAGACCCTTGACTTTTCATTATGTTATCTATTATGTAAATTCATCACATCGTATTATTTTAAAGACACATATGTTTGTAATTGTAGTCAGAGCATATACAATGTTGTTATTGGTATAAATATATTCACACTCTTACAGTATTAGTTTTTATCAAAGTAGTTGTAGTTTTATAATTGCAGTTTTAACAATAGTCGTAAAAGTAGTAAGTGTTAAAATTGTACGGTCATTATCGTAATATCGATGTATTATTCGTCCGGAAAAACGTATCACTGAGTATATCACTGTATATTGTTTTTAATGGTGTTTTACGTCATTTTAGTACATATATGACGGTCGAATTCTTTTTGTTGGTGGGGGAGTGGGGTGGTGGGGAGGCAGACGACACCATCTTTCCTGTGTAGACCCAGTACTGTATACCTCTTGTCATCCGTAAGAATCAACACTTTCTCACTTATAAGTTGAGCTCCCAGTGGGTTTTGAATCCACAGCGGCGAGAGTCGAGAAAGTTACAACGCAACGTTGTTAACCCCTCGACTACAGATGGGCTATATATCACGGTATAATCATAAATGTTTACAATCCTTAAGGTTTACAACAGAACAAGTTCACTTTATTATCCTTTAAAAATAGTAGTAGTTTACTTTATAGTACTTTACAATCGTAGTATATCAGTTTATTATCCTTAAGGTTTATCCCCAACTACCTTGTTTGCCACTGACCTTTCCAAGACATTAGCCCTCTTGTCGGTCCTTTTATGTTTGTGTTGTCATTTCTTGCATTTTAATCATATTTGAAATTATTGTTTGTTTCAGTGCGTGTTTTTAATTGACTGTTCGACTTTTGTATCTACTTGTACTCTCGTAGTAGTCCTTTTATAATTGTAATAACTTTCCAATAGTCTTTTATAATGGCAATACTTTTCTTATAATCCTTTATAATCGTAGAAATTTTCTTATACTACTTTAAAATCATAGTCGTTGACCTATACTCCTTTACAATTTTAACGTTTGTAGTAATCCACTTCGTCTCAATTGCAGTTTATCCTGTAAGAATAATTTAAATCCATTAAAAGAAAGCACGATTTTTAATTCACTTTGAGAAAAATGAATCCAAACACTTGCAAATCCAAATATTGGTAATACTTTCACTTTTAGTAAATTATTACAAACGGGCAAGCAACAACAGGCATTAAAGCATTTAATTCTAAGGATTATAGTCCATATACAATTCGAGTCCCTCGTTGACTCGGCATTGTTTGTGGAAATAAAGCAGGTAACAATGAAAAATAACAACAACTTCTATATAATTTTATTATTTTATTTGTTTTTATCCTACACAGATTGCATAAAAAAGATATTCTTAAAACTTAATTACACGCATTGTTCACATACATATAAACAATCACACAACATTTAAAATACACATGCATCATAACAATAAATACAGATAAGAGCGATCCTATGGAAGCAACAAGAAAATAAAGTAGCAGACATGGTTTTATTCAGTCTGTTCATGAGAGGTAATGTTCGAAGCAACACCTCTCACTCCCAATAGCATCGGCTTAAGCGGTGACTGACTTCAAAGTCATCTGTATTGGGTTTGGTTATCCCAAAAGACCAGTAAAAGTAACACTACTGATTCGTAACATGGAGAGACCTTTTACAGCCATCATACTGCACTAAACGAACGCTAGTGTAAATGTTAATAAATACTGATAAGGCAGATCCTTTGGAAGTAAATAACACCAGCAATTACACATCATTATACAAATATGAATTACCTCCCTTTATATAATGAAATTATTTTGCTACTAACAATTACAATATCGCGTTTTAAAATACATATATCACTGGATAGAGGTACTTCTAAACAACTTAACCCGTTTTTGAACGAAAAAGATAGAGAAAGAATATTACAAAATAACCAAGGGTCCGTGTAAAAGGTATGCATTCCATTCCACACTGAGTATATGCAGTTCTGCACGTGTTCAGTAACAAACCCTATATAATTTGGGATATGACATCTCTGTATCGGTTCAGAAATAAATGCATTTTAATAGTCGTATATTTCAGTTTACAGCGTCAATTATAACTTCTTGTCGATTCCTTTATTACCGAGTATAGGATGATATATATTCAGTTCCTTGTAGTCTTGTCATGCAATATGATTTCCAGCGTGTAGGAAGCTTCTGGGATGTAAAAAATAATTTAAATATTGTCTTGTCGTACCCTTAATGGTTTGTTCTTTTGTTGCTCTGGCTTCTGCCAAGTCATTGAGTACATGCTTTGTGGCTCTTTTACATATGAACATCTCTGTGTTATAATTATATTGCCTATTAATTCTATCTTGCTGAAAATATAACCTGGCAGGGATACAGGTATCTTTATTTACACTGTCCCGTTTTACTGGGATGATATATCGTAAGAGTGAGGTCTGGGCCGCCCTAGAACCTAGTTGAAACCTTCCCTATCCCAGCCACCCCTGGGCCGCCCTAGAACCTAGTTTCAACCTTCCCTATCCCAGCCACCCCAGAGGCCTTTTGCCACTGATCAATCGTTCCAATTCGATAACCTTATCGTGAACACGTTTGTATTTCTGATGCCACTTGCCTTGCTTACTGACATTATAATTGTTATTTGTTTGTTAAAGCGTTTTTTGGTCGACTGTGTTTCGTGAAAAAAAAAGTTTGAAAGGAGAAATTTGGAAATCGCCGAACACAATAAGTACAAAACATATTGCAGTCTCGGTTTTATTGAGACTGTTCATTAACGGTAGTGAAAAGCGCTTGCTAACGTTCACGACCTCTAGCCCCGGGTTGACCAGAACTCAATATTTAAAATGTCTATAGCACAAAACGTTCAGCCATCCCGAAGATAGTATGCATATGACGGTGAACATGGAACCTTCAATGAGGTATTGGTGAAAGCTACATTTCCTGTTTGACTTTTATACCTATTTTCACTTTAATGTGCAGAGCCCGTATTCATAAAGCTACTGAAGTGGAAAATACTACTTGAGTCAAAATTTACGATTTTTACGTATTTTTAAATAAATGTATCCTTAATAACCTCTCAAGGTCACTATAAACCATATATTTTAAGATAAATATTTAGCTGTAGATTTTATTTATCAATGACGTTATTAACAATATTAAGCAAAATTCTTATATCGATAGAAAAAGTTGCTTAAAAAATGGGAAAAAAATTACTTAAGATTTTGCTAAGAAGCTTCATGATTATGGACCCAGGTGTAGACATTGCAATAAAACCGATAAAACTATCGATAAGCATTAATTGTGTTATATCTGGGCTATTCATGTGGTACAGTAGGTTATACTTATAGTCCAGTATAAGTTTATTAATAGTTTATTAGATTAAATCACTGTGCATTGCTCCGTAATATTTTTATGTATGGTCCTGAAAATACATACATATAATAATAAGTAGGATTACATACATTTAACATATTAACAATTATACATGTCAACTTTTTCAGTAACATAATTTAGTCAAACATTGCTAAATAACGAATTGATCCACTCATATGTTTACTAAATACAGAGATGCTGATATATTTCCTAGAGTAATATTTATGTCAGAGCTTAATACAATATTAATATACATACAAATATGTTTACAATTTACAATGCTATAGCCTACAATTTCATAACCTACCTAGAGTTTGGCTCTAGAGGCCTTGTACATGCATGGCTTTGTTCATTCTCACAATCTGCTCACTGCAAATTAGAAGTGCATGCATTTGATTAGTTGTGCAAAATGTTAAAATAAATAACTAGATTGAAACAATCCAATTCAATCCAAGACAACTCCAGAAAATCTCAGAATTATCAATATACACAATAAAAGAGAAAAAAAGGGAAACAATACCTTCAATACAACTTTCAAGAAAACTCATGTTGACTCTAAGGTGTTTTTCCAAGATCTGACACAAAGATAGAAAGCGGGAAAATGCATTTCAGGTAAGCAATGATCTGATTGGTCACTTGTGTGGTCAGTTTATAGTGATGTGCATTGAAGCAGTGATTTGTATTAATTTGCTTATAGGTTTATTTTAAAGGTACACTGCCTATTTTATATATGATGAATACAAGTTTAATTGTACATCAATTTACTTGCCTTAATGTAAGTTAAATAATGTTAAGATTGTTATTTAAGATCATTATAAAGTGTGATTTCTACACCTTATTATTCACATACTACATACTTCCCCTGTCCCTGAAATGACGTTCTCGTCATTTATCAGGTACATGACAGCAGTAAAATATTTATTTACAAATGACAATGATAAAATGAAACAACACATAGTTAACGTTCAGTCTACATATTGATTTATTTCCTTCTTATCAAAACGTTGACTGCTGATATCACCATAGTCAGGTTGTTTTACAGCAAAGAAGAACACACACATAATTCAATATTTTATTTCTTCTTTCTCTGTAATTTCGTGATAACTTCACATGTATGGTATATATACAATTAAAATACATTTATATATGAACATTTCATTTATCTTTCTTCTGTAACTTCATGATGAAATCACCGATTGTTATCCATTTAGGTGGTCTTTTATTCCGCGTGGATCGTCTTAGTGCTCTTTCTTGAATAATCGGTGTTGTCCTATTATCGCCAGTTTTATCTGAAATAGATTTATCGTTAGAACCCGTACTATGTGCAAATGGAGGTGTTATAGACATATCATCTCCATGTTGATTTGCTGTCAACATTACAATACTGTCATCTCTAAGCAAGTTGGCCATATCTTGCTTTACTGCAAGATCTTGCTTAATAATATTCGTATTTAATTCAACCAAATCATTTTGTTGTCTCACTTACTCTAAAATCTCTTTCAGAAACACGTATTTCAGAAATACCAGATTGACTAATATCTGATATATTCATTCCTGCGTCTTCTGCTATGATTACTTGTTTTACCTCTGTACTTATAGGAGTGTTACTATCAGAAATGCTAGTGTCTGTCATACTATCCAGTTCTGACATAACATCTGCATTAATTTCCTTGCTCTGTTCTATCTCCTGTATGCTGTTTTGATAGTCAGATTCATCCACGTTTACCTCTGTAGAGTCGTCACTCTGAGGTTGATCGACGACTATATATATCATATCAGTAGCATCACCAGAACTCTCCTTTTCCTCATATTCTTCATTCTTCTTCTTTTCCTCATCTATTTCATCTCTACATGTCTTCTTTTCTTCATCTATTTCATTACTACATTTCTTCTTTTCTTCAAAAGCCTCTGAGTATATAATGGAAGTGTTGTCTTTGGGACAAGTTATCTTTACTCTGGTTGTTCTCCTGTGTTCTGTTTTTTTTGTTCCTGGAGGGGATGGTTCTATCTTAAGTTTCGATCCAATCGGTAGAAGTAAATTTCTGTGTAAACGTCTTGGTTTTACTTCATCGTTTTCCTTAACTAGGTCATAAACTGGTGTTTCTGGATTTGTCTGTTTCTGTACTATGTACACATCTGTTTCCCATTTATCTACAAGTTTATGTTTTCCTTCAAATGCTAGGATCCTGATCAATACTCGGTCTCCTTCTTGTAGTACGTTTCCTCTAATCTTCGTGTCATAATTATTTGTCTGTACTATTTGGGCTATTTCTATAAATTTCTGCGCTGTTTCTTTCGAGTTCTGTACTCTTTCTTTCAGGTTCGCTATACATTTGGTGTCTTTAGCCTTTGTTGTTAGACCAAATTGTAGATCCCCAGGGAGTATTCCAATTCTGCCACCAAACATTAGCTCAAAGGGAGAGAATCCAGTTGCCTTGTGTTTGGTGCTGTTATATGCATAGACTAAGTGGCTTATATTTTTCTTCCAGTCTTGTTTCTGCTCTGGTTGCAAAGTGCCTATCATATTTATCAATGTTCTATTGAATCGTTCACACATTCCATTTCTCATAGGATGGTACGGTGTCGTTCTCGATTTTGTGATGCCGTTGATTTTACAGATCTCTTTAATGAGTTTACTTTCAAAATTTGCTCCTTGATCTGAGTGTAATCTTTCCGGGTAACCGAAATCATTAAAATATGTAATAAGTGCTTCTGCTGTTGTTCTTGCAGTTTGTTTTTTTGTTGTAATTGCCTGTGCAAACCTGGTAAAGTGATCTGTGATCACCAACACATTTTCAATACCACCTTTACATTTGTCAAGGGTTAAGAAGTCAATACACACAAGTTCAAAAGGATGAGTTGCGGTAATGTTGACAAGAGGCGCTTTGTGTAATTGTGAGTGTTTGAATAAAATACATTTTTCACAATTGTCTATATAATGGTGAACATTTTTGTTCATTCCAGGCCAGTAAAACCGTTCTTGAATGATTGAAAGAGTTCTCTCTATTCCTTGGTGGCCAATGTCATCATGAAACGATTTTAAAACTTGAGCAATAAAGGATACTGGTAATATCAGTTGCTCCTTCGTTTCGTTCTGCACTATTACAGTTCTGTAGAGTACTCCTCTTACAAGTTTTAAATTGTCTTGCGTTTTAAGGATATCCATGTGTGGTTTTGTATTGGGTATATCTTTCCTTGTGTTTGTTGTATGGTTTAACTTGGCTTATATCCATAGAAGTAATACAGGGTCATCCCTTTGAGCTTTTCTCCAATCACTTGTGGACATGGCGGACAATTCCATTTCATCATCTTGGACACTTATGTTGTCACATATATCGGTATTAACCGAAATGGTTTCAATTGGAGGGACTTGTACGGTATTACAAATAGCTTGAATGGAGGCACCATTGTTATATCTGGGCTATTCATGTGGTACAGTAGGTTATACTAATAGTCCAGTATAAGTTTATTAATAGTTTATTAGATTAAATCGATGTACATTGCTCCGTACTATATTTATTTATGGTCCTGAAAATACATGCATATAATAATAAGTAGGATTACATACATTTAACATATTACCAATAATACATGTCAACTTTGCAGTAACATAATTTAGTCAAACATTGCTAAATAACGAATTGATCCACTCATATGTTTACTAAATACAGAGATGCTGATATATTTCCTAGAGTAATATTTATGTCAGAGCTTAATACAATATTAATATACATACAAATATGTTTACAATTTATAATGCTATAGCCTGCAATTTCATCAACTACCTAGAGTTTGGCTCTAGAGGCCTTGTACATGCATGGCTTTGTTCATTCTCACAATCCGCTCACTGCAAATTAGAAGTGCATGCATTTGATTAGTTGTGCAAAATGTTAAAATAAATAACTAGATTGAAACAATCCAATTCAATCCAAGACAACTCCAGAAAATCTCAGAATTATCAATATACACAATAAAAGAGAAAAAAAGGGAAACAATACCTTCAATACAACTTTCAAGAAAACTCATGTTGACCCTAAGGTGTTTTTCCAAGATCTGACACAAAGATAGAAAGCGGGAAAATGCATTTCAGGTAAGCAATAATCTGATTGGTCACCTGTGTGGTCAGTTTATAGTGATGTGCATTGAAGCAGTGATTTGTATTAGTTTGCTTATAGGTTTATTTTAAAGGTACACTGCCTATTTTATATATGATGAATACAAGTTTAGTTGTACATCTATTTACTTGTCTTAATGTAAGTTAAATAATGTTCAGATTGTTATTTAAGATCATTATTAAGTGTGATGTCTACACCTAATAATTCACATACTACAATTGCACATCTTTCTACAGATGGCAACTAAAATGTGTTATTGATATTTTTCTTGTTTTCTATGAATTTATGTTGTAGATTGGATTGTTTCGTAATGCGTTGTCATTGTAAAGATCAGATGTGAACATTATTATGATATCAGATATCGTATCTTCAATACACATCTGTGTATCCGTTTTATAGATGTGAAACATAGTACCTCGAAAATAATATCATGTTATTCATAATTTTGAGAAAGCATCATCAAAATGTAATCTTCAATAAATCTTCCATCAAGGGAAGTAGGATTAAAACTTAAAATGTTACTCTTTCATTCAATATTTCCACTCCTTGGCCTTTTTCAAGAGAACATAATTCACTTATGTCAGGCCCATTTTGCGTAAAAGCGACGGACGTTATGACGCGCCATGCCTCAGAACGACGTTACATCGTTTTTCCCGAACTCGCCACAATTTACAATAGTCAAAAAAAAAAAAGTTATAACTTTCATTGCTATGTCGGGCCAAAACCCAGAGCTTTAAATTGGTTCAGTCCCCTCGGCACAAAAGCGATGGTATTTTCGATGTTTAAGAAATATCAGTACATGTGAATAGGCATCTTTTAGATCTAATGTAATTGCACAATGTAATCTCGTTGTTTACTAGATTCAACAATGTTTTCATAGTGTCCATCTTGACATGTTGTTTCCGAAGATACTCGAGCTTTAAATAGATAATCACTCTCATTTCTCCCTTTTTATTTGGGACAAGAACTGTAAAAACCTACATAAATCTCTTGATTTGGAACAATTTCTATAGCATCTTTTTCTAAAGGCCAATTTATTTCTAAAAATTAAATGTCTTTGTTTTTGACATTGACACGAGTCTTATTGATTCCTAAATATGGAGGTTTCTAATGAAACTCCAAAGGACCAGTAAGTTTTAGTTTACATAATTTTATTTAACTACCACATCTAAGTATCAAATAAAAACAGGGATATATATATCTTTATTTTCGTTGTTATACTGTTTATACATAGGCAAACGTTCGGACGCTGTGGTTTCTATAGGACGCTATATATCATTTTATATATAATTTACACGACTCTCCCGTACTTTTTACGTTACCAAATTCAAAGAAAAACAGCAAATTGTATGCACAATTTTAACTGCTAATATATTCATATATTAATCAAATGTAACACATTAAGCAATTTCAACATATTCACAAAATAAATTGAACTTTACTTACGTTACTAACAAATATAAATGTATAGCTTTATGAGATAGCATGCATTTTCATGGACATATATTACATCATTTGAGCTCATAATTCCTCTATACATTGTCATCACTCTCTTCAAACTCAATATCAATCAGTTTGTTGGCTTTCATATCTTCCCGCCAATTATTGCTTCCTTCTTCAGTGTCAGGCTCTTTGAACATGATGTCAACCAACTATTGTGATGCAGTCACCAACAGTCCAGTCAAATTCAATAACTTTATCTTGTTTCTGCATCTGGTAGGTCTGGTTAATGTTGGTCAGTATGGTGCCACAAAAAAGCTTGAACGTGTCCATGTTCAAATGCATGATTATAGAAAATTGACACGGCGGCAAAAACTTCTAGTCGTGTCTTTGAATTTTCGCGAAAACGTATTTTACATCCGTGTAGAGAGGTTTGCCATATAGGCGGCACACTATCTCTCCGTGATCTCCGTATATTTTTTTGAAGATCATCCGAACATTCATGCTGCTGTTCGAGCAATCCAACTTTACACAAACTCTCTGTGCTTTTTAATCGTCTTAAATTGGACAACCTTGCCTCTCCCTACAAAGCCACTGGTTTTAACACAGCTTGTAAAGCAATGTAGTGTGAGTAGTAAAGAGCAAATATCAGACCCATTAACCTCTACAATTTGCTTTACATTCAACATCTTTTTTAATCAATCCAGTGCCAAACATGACATACGGTTGTGTTACTAAAAGACATTTTGAAAGCAGGATGAGTATGTCTGTGTTAGGAGAACACACCACGATTGTTTCTGATGTTGGTGAGGATTGCTAGGGATATGTTCAGTCGGATGTCTGCTTCCTCCTATGATAGAAACAGATCTTCCTGATCATCAGCAAATACAAATATGTCATCTGCAATAGTAAGCAGGGGACATTTTTCCCCAGACAAAGTAGGTTTCATGGCCTTGGAGGTTTGGTGCATACCTGTCTGTTTTCCACTGGCCGAAAATGAGATTAATGAATTGTGTCGTATTGTCGTGATTACGTATGTAACTCTTCAAATCGCAATGGGTCTTCTTTTTCGGCCCTGACAACAGGAAAGTTGGGGTTCACCTCGCCTCTTACACTCAAACTACTTGATAGATCTAGGGACACAAGTGTCTGTCACAAATTCGACTCAATGTGCTTTGGTAAGTATGTCAAACACCAGCTCTGCCAAATCATCAAACGTACGAGGAATTGAAGGCTGACTGTGACACACATAGTATATTCACACACATATACACAGTAGGTTGCTGTGTTGCTGGCTCAACTAATACTTCTAAGCAGTAGAGCAATTCGGCTTTGTCAGTTCTAACTGAATTGCCATCAGCTATTGCACCGCACCTGTACTGTCTAGCTAAACGATGCCACACATCCGATATCGCACCTGTTCTTTCAATCGCACGTCCAATATCGCGGTTGTACTGTCTAGCTACACGATACCACACGTCCGATACCGCAACTTACTGTCTAGATACACGATACCGCAAGTTCAATATCGCATCTGTACTGTCTGGCTACACGATATCACACGTCCAACATCCCATCTGTCCTGTCTAGCTGCACTATATCACGCGTCGAATATCGCACCTGTACTGTCTAGCTGCACTATATCACGCCTCGAATGTCGCACATGTACTGTCTAGCTGCACTATATCACGCGTCGAATGTCGCACATGTACTGTCTAGCTGCACTATATCACGCGTCGAATGTCGCACATGTACTGTCTGGCTGCACTATATCGCGCGGCAAACATCGCGCCTGTGCTGTCTGTGTACTCTATATCGCACGTCCAATGTTGCAACTGTGCGGTCTATTAACACTATATCACACGACCATCATCGCATCTAGCTGCACCATATCGCATGTCGAATATCGTACCTGTACTGTCTAGCTACACTATATCATACGACCATCATCGCACCTAGCTGCACCCTATCGCAGGTCGAATATCGCACCTGCCCTGTCTAGCTATACTATGTCGCACGTTAAAATAACACCATTACTGTAAAACTCCAAAAAGGAACTGTCAACATTATGACCCTGACTCCTATCATCGAGATAATAATCGAAAAGCAAAGATCCTATGATTTTCCTGTCAAATACACACCACATGGACAACGTACATGAAGCAAATAATTCAATTCCGCAATAGACCGCATTTCGACCGACTAATTACGGCTGAACAAGTTTGCACATTGTAAAATTAAAACATTTAATAGGTAATTTTAAACAGATTATCGCATTTTTTTCATTCAAAAATGTTTTTAAACGTGTTTTAATGTTGAAATATCTGTTATAAACTCCTGCTAATATAAGCTTTCCCCATCGCTTAATGGAATTAAGGCGGGACCACGTAATGACCCAGTTTACTCATGAAGCGAGAGTCGGCGCATGTAATTATATCCGATTTGCAGTTTCCCGTGACGTATGTTCCTCATTATACTAGTACATCTTGTCGACCACATAGAAAGCTTTTCTGTATCATCTCTGCACATGTAACTTGTACGGTGTCCGGTTGGGGCCAGATACAATGTCGCATTGTCGTGGACGACAATGCGACGCCCGACAACGCGACATCGCGACATTGCGATACGACAACTCGACAATGCGATACGACATCGCGACATTGCGATACGACATCGCGACAATTATGTCGTGATGTCGTATCGCAATGTCGCAATGTCGTATCGCGATGTCGCATTGTCGGGCGTCGCATTGTCGCGCACGACAACGCGACATTATGTCGTATTGTCGTAATGTCGCCCATGACTATGCGACATTCTTCCAATTGTCGTAATGTCGCCAACGACATTGTCGCCAACGACGCACGACATCGCGACGCGCGACATTTTGCTTATAATGTCGCGATGTCGCCGGCGACGCACGACATTTTGCTTATAATGTCGCGATGTCGAGTTGCCGGAACTACTTTTTCTTATAATGTCGCTCCGTCGCCGGTGACGCACGACAGTTTGCTTATAATGCGTCGTAATGTCGCGTTGTCGTGCACGACAATGCGACGCCCGACAACGCGACATCGCGATACGACATCGCGACATCGCGATACGACATCACGACATTGCGATACGACATCACGACATAATTGTCGCGATGTCGTATCGCAATGTCGCATTGTCGCGCGTCGCATTGTCGTCCACGACACTGCGACATTGTATCTGGCCCTAACCGGACACCGTAAACTTGTCATTAAAATGAGGAACATTTTTAAATCAGACGACATCGAAGCTTATACACAATCAAAACTACGGAGAACCGGGATTACAACAACAACGACATTTATCAATCTATCGCGACTGGTTTAGTCACAGTTGTTTGTTTGTGGTTGCAGTTTTCTCCAAGCATCTTAGTTAAAGTCTTCTAAACAGACTGCAATCGTCGTTAAGTTGTCATTGACCGTTTTAAAGTTCCCTTCCAATGTAAGTACTTGGTAAACGTTATACTCATTGTCTCCCAACACCAAGTCGTGAGATGAAATCCGAATCTCGTTATAGCCAACGTCTCTATCTCTGACAAATCAAGTCTGATCTGCATTAAAAGGGTATCCACAATATAGAGGACAATAACGCTATGTTTACGGTAAAGTAAGATGCATTGTGGGTTGTAAACCAAGGACGAGATAATTACATGTATTTTAAAACGACATCTGAACATAATTGCGTCTACATATTTATAAACATATATAAATGTGTTATACGGATACGGATGCCTGTTCCTGCCAATAGTGTTATACTGTTGCAAACGTGTGTTCTAATACGTATTTATACATGTGTCAATATAAACACATGAATTGAATTATAAAGATCTTTTTTTTTGGTTGTAATTATGGAAAAAAAATCGGTGTTTTAAATTTGTCAAAGGAGAAAAGCACATAAACAGTTTTATTGGAAGGAGAATATGGAAAGTCTAAACACAAGTAAGTATAAAATTCGAACAAGAAATGAAGCTTTGACAAACAACAGTCAGGAAAACACGCATTAAAACTAGCAACATTTCCAAGGTTAAGAAGAAGCAATAGATATGACCTAACACACACAAACATATTGACATAGGTCTACCGTCTTGGAGCGGTCAGTGGCCAAAAGTCCTCTTGGGGTTTAAACCAGGTTCTAGAGGGAACATTTTCGAAACCTCATTCTTTCCCTATTATCATAACAATAATACACGTGGCAGTGTAAATAAAAACAATTCACGCAATGCTATAATCTCTAACAAACTAGGTAGCATTAATAAACATTATAAGTATACAAGTCATGCTATAATCTCTAACAAACTAGGCAGCATTAATAAACAATATAAGTATACAAGTCAAAAGTCCTAAGTACCCACCTGTCAATACTATTTTAATTGTTTCGTGTTATTCACGTTTGATTGAAGATCGGTTGAACTGCAAAGTTAAACGACAATGCTGAATTACAATTACTTGAATTTCAAACACTATTCAATTAAAAGGGAGGTAATTTAGTATTATACATATTTTATTGTATTATAGACTGAACATTTACAATTAATATTTCAAATGTAATGCTTGTTTATAATATTTCCTACCAGTCTTTTTGTGTGTCTTTGAGCGAAATTTGATTAATGTTATATGTTTCATCAACAGAATGTCATCATTTCATGGAAAAGGACGGTAACTCTCTCATAATTTAAACAAGCGACTGTATCGGAAGTATTAGCTTTGTTGGGTTGATGTTGTTTAGGACAGACAGCATTAACAATAGTAGATAAGAAATGGTTGCCAATGTTCAATATGTCATCCAGATACCGAGAGATTCCGTTTAAGGTTTGACTGTAGTCCTTGAATGCTAAATTTGAC
The DNA here is from genome assembly GCA_037043455.1 of Cyrtodaria siliqua. Classification (NCBI taxonomy): domain Eukaryota; kingdom Metazoa; phylum Mollusca; class Bivalvia; order Adapedonta; family Hiatellidae; genus Cyrtodaria; species Cyrtodaria siliqua. The sequence continues at coordinate 21,547 of JAWPHD010009073.1, read as the reverse complement.
GACGTTTAGAGCGTTGGTGTCATAAATGTAAGCATTTATCGAAGTCACATGTTAATAATAAAATAGGAGCACGTTATGGGGAAATTGGCTGCATAAAAAAGAAACTGCATTAAAAGATGTTTGTTTCTGATATAAGTAGTAACAACACTGAAATATCACAAATGCGTTATTTAGATTATTGACATGGGACGGCTTAGGTGAATCTAATTTCCAGGCAAGTGAATATAACGGTTAATGTTAGATCGCTGTGTACATGTATAAGACGGATTACATGACAATGCAAAGAATACACATGCTAAATCCATCGGTGTCTCACTAAACAACTATTGTTGACGGTTTTAATAACACTGAACAGCGTACAAATCGGTTAATTCACTGGTAAATCAGTTATCACCTTTATTAGACAGAACACATGTCATTGCAAAGTGTACGCCTCGATAGACCATTGCTATAAATAATTCTCACCCGAGCTGTCAGGCGAATGGGAATATACTTGCCAGGCAGAGAAGGTGAGCCCATGTCCGCTGTCAAGAATCCAAATAACGAATTAGTCATACTTTAATGTTGTTACTACTTATATTAAAAAACAAACGGCTTTAAACATGGTTTCTTTTTTATTTAGCCAATTTCCCCTTAACGTGCCTCTAGATCTTTATTAACACGTGACGTCCCTAATGCTTACGATGATGACGTCAACGCTTTAAACGTCAACATTGGAGGGGTTTTTAAACAACAAAACGTCGTTTATCATGATGTTGGTGTTTTATTATCTTTACAATGGCAAACAACACTAATTACTATTATGACAGACTTTTAACCACTATGGAAAGAGCAGAAAAGCGGAACGAAAGCAACAAATCGACAACGTAATCTACGGCATTTTGTTTTTGCATATAGAAGGTATGAGGCACCCATGGGGAAGTCGTCAAATGTTCTCGAGGCGAGACGTAGATAAGGGTTCATGTGGACGGCGTATTGACCAATGAAATCCTGAGAATTTTCTTTGCAGTATGACAAAATTGTAAATGCATGGTAGCATCACTAGCATATATTACAAGGGACATTAATCACCGCAATGTTAATCCATCTGTGCATCACTAATATACTGGACCCGTTACGTTGTTCTAAACGTTATTAATTTGTTTTGAAACATATATGGGAGACGTCATTTTTTAGAACTACATGTATGACCATATATGGAATATTGATAAATAGCGTTTAAAGCAAGGAAAATCACTGCAAATGAATGCAAACTTCTTAACTGTCATATAACTGGTCATATAAAACATTTTGCCTTTAATACATACTTTTCATACAGTTACTTTCATTTTGCTCTTAAAACTCATTAAATTTTCATATTTATAAATATTCCACATTTAGAAATATTATGTCATAGCCGTTTCAACAGAGCCTTCAAATGATGATATCTTCTTTGTTGTTTATCATCCGATTTTGATAATTCTTTTTTCAGAACTCTCAATAATAAAGACTTTTTGACTGTGTCTCTATATTCCATTTAACGATATGTTTACATTGCGGTAAGTGCAGAGACATATTATTGTATAGCGAGTACGAAAATAAAATAGATATAAATAGTACAGATATCATAGACACTTAAGTAGGCGCCATGATCCGAACGATTTATATATCATAGACACTTAAGTAGGCGCCATGATCCGAACGATTTATATATCATAGACACTTAAGTAGGCGCCATGATCCGAACGATTTATATATCATAGACACTTAAGTAGGCGCCATGATCCGAACGATTTATATATCATAGACACTTAAGTAGGCGCCATGATCCGTACGATTTATACATCATAGACACTTAAGTAGGCGCCATGATCCGTACGATTTATATATCATAGACACTTAAGTAGGCGCCATGATCCGTACGATTTATATATCATAGACACTTAAGTAGGCGCCATGATCCGTACGATTTATATATCATAGACACTTAAGTAGGCGCCATGATCCGTACGATTTATATATCATAGACACTTAAGTAGGCGCCATGATCCGAACGATTTATGTATTGTTAACGAAACAGTTTGGTCTTGAAAACTAAACAACTCGGCTAGTTATTCGAGATGCTTTAAGGTTTTTATTCTTGTTTTGTGATTGAAGTATACTTTTTTTAATTGTATGTACACGTGTTAGCAATATAATAGATATTCATCATTTACCTCAATATTTTTGATTTATCAACAAAATATAGCCGAGTCATCGGGCTTTCCAGAACTATTGTTATATTAAAAATGATTAAATTGGAGGTAACACGCAGTTTAATGCTTATTTTATATGAAAATGAAGCACATTTTGAGGTTTTTCATTTGTATTTGAAATCACCTCACCAGATCTTTTCCAGCCCCTTTTAAAGACCTGTTTCCCAACGCTAAAAGGAGAGAGAGAGAATCGTCTCATCAACTTTTGCAAACAGAAACGCACTTTATTCCACATGTCGATATTAACTTGACGCAATTATATTTTCAAATCACTTAAAACAACATTTCAAAATGCGAAAAATATATATTTATAAAATTATATCTCCTCTTGCATACACATGTTTATGCATGTTAATGCGTTTTTATAACATTTCTATGGGTGAAATATAAATAACTAACTCCGAACACAAAAATAACGGTGGCGTTGAGTCATGACGTCATTACAGTGTTTCTTTACGTAGACGTCATCCGCCGATAACGTTCAATAAAGCGAATACTTACAGTTGAAATCATACATAAACTGTTTGAAAATGTAATAAATAGATTATGTAACTGCTGGCTTCCATTATAGGGAAATCCTTCACTCGATGGTAGACGTGTTTTGTGTTTTCACTCACTCGCATATGTTCGTTCGTGAAAAGAAACACACGTCTACCATCTCTTGAAGGATTTCACTATAATCGATTCCAGCCGTTAAATAACTGATTATTAATGTTTCTTCGTTCAGTGTTTGATAATACTTACTTTTTAGGACATGTCAATATAGATATAAAAAACGAACAGGAAAAGCAGCATTCAGTCAACCACAAACACGCACAGCAACAAAGAACACATTAACAGATGAATAAAAGGCCAAAAAGACATCACAAACACAAAAGGGTTGACAATAGGGCTACCGCTTTGAAACGGTCAGTGGCGAAATAGGCTGCTGGGGGTTTAAACCAGGTTCTAGGGTGCACCAAACCTCACACTTACCCTACTGTCAACCCAATAAAACGGGAAAATGTAAATAAATAAATTCCCGCCATGAACAAGTCGCCGGAGTGTATAGGAAAAGAACCAGCCTTTTCATGTGTCAAACTTTTATATCTCTTTATATATACATGTGCATTATTATGTTTTATTGTGTTAACTGTGGTACTCTAACTAACTTATTTTATGGAAAGGCGTAGCTTCCTCTTCAGTATTTGAACGAATCAACTTTTTTAGTATTGACTGGCATTCAAACTAGCGTTTATGTAGTGTTATGTGGCTGCTGTAAAAGTGGACATCACTACAAATCGATAAAGTGTTTACTTAGGCCAAGCCGTTTTATTTTATTGTTTAGTGTCAACTCTATTTCGCGAAACCTAGCTACCTATCAAAAAAACAACACAAACTCTGTTCGAAAAAACAAAACATTTATACAGCAAAAATGGTCACAAAACATGATGTAAAACATTTAAAACCTTTATTTAAAACTATGAAGATGTCTCAGAAAACTTAAGTTTAATAAAGGATAGTTAAAACATTAACATAATTGACAAGAAAACAAGCATTTTGGAAACTCATATAGATATCGAATGACATTGTCAAATATAATACACATATTAGTATTAACTTCTAGTACTTGGAATGTTCAAGTATTATTTACTGCTTTTGAGTATAATACTTATATGGTTTTCATAATGCATAAACATAAGATTCTGGCAAGTGAGATCAAATCATTGAATGAATGAAATCAAATCTTTTGGATTTATAGCTTAATTCATTTAAACAAATCACATATAACCTGAGATCAAACCTAACATGCTAAGTTTGTGAGTTCAATAAATGGGTATAAACACAACCTTCTCATAAAACTAAGTTTAATAAAGGATAGTTAAAACAATAACATAATTGACTAGAAAACAAGCATTTTGGAAACTCATATAGAAAAGTTCTGTGAATGCATTTTTGTAACTAGGAATATCTTGTGTTGGCTTCAATTCGAAAGAGACTCGGCTCGAGTTAAAAACTCAAGAGTGTCCTTCACTAGCATGCCCCACTCCACTTCAATACTGTCACAACTTGGGATAATTCGGCATTTTGAACAAGTTGTAGATTTCAAATAAATGGGATGTTTAAACCTATCCACAGGCGTGGATATTTCACTTGCATCTATGCTATTTTCAAACAGTGAAGAGAACGTTTGTTTCGAATTAATTTGTATAACATACCAATGTAAAATGATTTTGTCGTTCTCTTTAACGCGAACAGCAATGATTTTGCTCGCCATATTAAGTACTGCACCTCAGTTACCTTTTATTTACTTTATATAAAACCAACAGAATGTGTGTGTAAGTTAAAAAACAAATAAATTCACCGTGGTACAATTCCAGTCTGCTTCAATGAACGCTTGCATCATGTTCATAATGTATGCAATCTCCTGACCGATTTAACATGTAGAGACGAATATTTACGGCGTTATCGTCGCAGATTTGTTGTCACACGGCGAGCGTAAATGGCATCTTTTTCGTAAAAGATTCTGACATCCAAACTGTTTTTTTTTATTGATGACGTGAAAACCTAGGCGCATGCGGACGCTAAACATACATAAAAAACGGCATGGCCTTACTAGCCCTCTGGGATCATCGAGACCAGTCGTAAAAGTAGAATACCGCTTGAGTCGATGCTAAGGGGCGTGAGAGGGGATGAACCTTATATTACCTCTCATGAACAGACTGAAAAACGAATCTGCTACTACTCACTCTCTATTGTGTTCGTTGATTCCAAGGGATTCCCTTTTCAGTATTTAATGATTTTCAAACTATATGTCCATGATTATTCTATGATCATTTCAGTCGAAATTTGATTCGTTTTTTTATGGAAATTTAATTTAAAGTTTCTTCCAGTCTGTGGAATGACTTGTTATGAAGAAAAGGTATTTTGAATAATACAACATACTGATTTTGGAATGTCTACGGAAGCTTTAATCGCTATGCTAAAGTTGTTTGTTTTTTACAAAAAAATATATTTTGGCACACATTAAGTGTGTTACGTAGATCACACGTTAATTTAAACAATTCAATGTTGCACTATAGTTCGGCTTCTGAATACCGTTCGTTTTGATAGTCATTAATACTAAAAGTAAATGCGTAACATTTTAAAACTAAATATCTAAAAATTAGACAATATAGAAGAAACGTATTTAGATTTCTACAACGTAGGTACTTAAATTTAATGATTTGTGTTTTATAACATGGTTTAAACCTCCAGCGGCCTTTCTTGTTATTGACCGCAGTCATAGCCTTTTGTGGTGTCGTATCTTGCCTTTTAATTATCTTTGTGATTACTGTTTGTTTCTGTGCGTGTTTTCGGTTGACCGAGGTCCTTGAATGCTACATTTCCTGTTCGACTTTTATATCTTCTTATAAGAACGCGATTGATTAACGAAATAAGACGTGTGTCAAGACAGCGTGACCGTCAGAAAGCTAAAGTGACGCGTACTCAATCTCTGGCTGATATAGCTGCGTACAAAAGGCTACGAAACAAAGTTAATAATCTAAAAAGCCACGCTAAAGAACGTTTCTTTAGTAATGTTGAACACACAATTACTGAAACAAATATCAACGACAGACGTCAGTATTGGAAACTTTTAAAATATTTCATCACATCAAACAAAAATTCGGAAACTATCCCACCTTTAAAATCAGACTTACCTAATGGCGAAACGTCATACTCAATTACTGACCAAGAAAAAGCGAAATGTTTGAATGATTACTTTGTATCAATATCATCAGTTGATGATTCTAATGTTGAATTACCTATTTTTCATTCAAAATCCAATAATAAATTTGAAAATATTTATATAGAAGAATCCGAAATAGTTGACATTATCAAGATTTTAAATGTAAATAAAGCATGTGGGGAGGATGAAATAAGCCATAGGATGTTAAAGGAAACTGCAAATACAATTTCAAAACCTATTCTTTTTAACAGATCATTAAACGAGTGCGTTTTCCCCGACTTATGGAAATGTGCTATGGTCATGGCACTTTTCAAAAAGTCAGACCCAAGTATCCCTACAAATTATAGACCTATAGCGTTATTAAGTTGTGTTGGTAAAGTAATGGAAAGAATAGTATTTAAATATGTGTATAATTTTCTACTTATGTTTGATCTTATCTTTAGGAATCAATCAGGTTTTCTCCCTGGTCATTCTACTACATATCAACTTATCGACATGTACCATCATATATGCCAGGCATTCGATGCTAAACAATTTACATGCATTGTTTTCAATGATATATCTAAAGCATTTGATCGTGTTTGGCATAAAGGTCTTTTGTTCAAGCTAAAACAATTTGGTATCGATGGCAAGATTTTAGCTTGGATATCTGATTACCTCTCAAACAGATCTCAAAGAGTCCGAGTCGGATCTGCAACCTCCGAATCGAAAACACTAACTGCTGGAGTTCCTCAAGGCTCTGTCTTAGGTCCTCTTTTATTTTTGATATATGTAAATGATATTGCCGAAACTATGCTGAGTATAACTCGTTTGTTTGCTGATGACACTTCGTTATCAGTCTCAACATCTAGTATAAACGACATGGAAGGAATTCTTAATCATGACCTGCTCATGATTACGGAATGGTCAAAGCAATGGCTCGTGCAATTTAATCCTGCCAAAACAGAAGCAATGTTCTTTTCCTTAAGTAATAATGATCGCCTTCCAACTTTATATCTAGACAATGTCCCGCTAACCTTTGTTGATAATCATAAACATCTAGGAGTAACACTGAGTAATAACGGTAAATGGCACGAACACATTAAAAATATTGTTGCTTCTGCGTCAAAAGTGCTTGGATTAATGAGAATGCTTAAATACAAAGTAGCGCGCAAAACACTTAATCAGATATACTTGTCTTATATGCGCCCAATACTGGAATATGCTTCCATTACTTGGGATGGATGTACTTTACTAGAAAAAGATAGCTTGGAAAAGTTACAATATGAGGCAGCTCGTATTGTGACGGGTCTAACCCGATCAGTATCCATACATCGCTTAATATCCGAAATAGGATGGGTTTCACTTTCTTATAGAAGGAAAAGGCAAAAACTTATTTCGGTTTATAATGTTAAAAATGGAACCGTTCCAAATTACATTTCAAACATGTTCCCACATCTAGTTGGAGATTTCAGCGCATACAATCTCAGAAATAACGATAACTATGCAACTATTGCTAGGAGAACCGAAATATTCAATAACTCGTTTGTTCCTTCCTCTCTTAAACTATGGAATGACTTGCCAACAGAGATACGAAACTCTGAAAGTATCGCAATTTTTAAGAGAAGACTACTATCATCTGTATTTTCTAGAACAAAAGTGCCACCTTACTACTTAAGTGGACAAAGAGTATTTGCTGTTTTACATGCCAGAATGAGGCATTTGTGTAGCAATCTCAATAACGACTTATACCTAAACCATTTACGAGATTCACCGACTTGCGAGTGCGGCTGTGAAGTAGAAGATGCTGAACACTATTTTCTCCAGTGTAACACATTTTCAGCTTATCGGCTTCATCTGTTTCAGTCTACTCGCCATTTACACCCGTTAAATGTAAGCACACTCCTTTATGGTCGTGAACAGATAACTGACAGGGAAAATGAATCCCTCTTCGCAGCAGTTCAAACATATATACGAGAAACACATAGGTTTACCTAGGTGTCTAATTCTACGACACATTCTTACCATTATAGTGTTTGCTGTTGTTGTTGTTATTACATATCTCAAGTTTTAGAGCTATATCAATTGATGTAACATGTATACACTGTTAAAAGCGTTAATGTTTTCTAACTGATTAGAACTTAGAGATTGGGGAAAACTCTCTCTCTCTCTCTCTCTCTCTCTCTCTCTCTCATATGTTGTGTTCACTATTCATCACTCTCTCTCTAAATGTATTATTTGCCATTGTAATTATTGTAATTTATTTCACTCAGCCATACGCATTTGCAATTTCAAGATGTTAACTGGGAAGGGTTTAAACTAATGTTGGTAGAACTTGTTACCCGACCCATTTGTCATAATAATTTTTCTATTGTATATATGTGGATAATATTCTGTATGTAACACATTATTGGCAATAACATATGTTTAAATCATTGATTAACTTCGTTTGTTTCTTGCAAAACATGTTTAACAAAGTGTATACGTAACATTATTGTTTTCCTTTTCCTGTCATTAGTCGGTTTAATGGAATACTAATTTTATAGTTTAAAATCTCAAAAATGTAATTAAAGAGGACAACACGTGCTCTGCAAATAAAATTCAGAAAATGTATACTTCTAAAAAGGGCATGCTAGGAGAAAAACTTGAAAGGAGAAATTTGGAAATCGCCGATCACGATAGGTACGCAACATATTGCATTCTCGGTTTTGACTGAGCCTGTTCATGAACTGTAGTGAAAAGTGCTTACTACCATTCACGCCCTCTAGCCCCGGGTTGAGCAGAACTCATTATTTATAATGTCAGTAGTACAGAAATGTAAGCCAATCCGAAGATGGTATGCATATGACAGTGAACATTGGAATTTAGGGAGCAGGGGTTACGAAGCCTGCGTATCACATATAACAGTCAAATGCAAAATACTAAATTAAGAAGCAGGCAACATATCCTATGGTGATTAAACAATACTCGGAACCTTTAAAGGCTGGAGTATTACAACCACCTTTTAGAAATTCAAGTAAGGAAACAAAAGTATTTGATAATTTAGCACCGACTTCTGTAAATAAATATTAGCTTAGCGATCTCCAAAGATCGAAATGAAATGCTCTGATTGCAAGCACTGGAAGACGATTTATTGCCACCACACTGCAACACTGCAAAGGCAACGCCACTGTGATGTATAACAGAGTATGAAAAGAGAAATTTGAAAAATAAAAATATTGCAGCCTCGGTTTGATTGCTACTGTTCATGAACGGTAATGAAACATACTTACTACCGTTCACGCCATCTAGCACCAAGTTGAACATGAACGAAATAAATACAATGGAACTTAGTTTTGAACAGCGGTCATGCATATGCATATCACAAGTAAGTTCTAAGTACAGTAACATTGTAAATTAAAACGAACTTAAATTTAAAAAAGAAACATACATTTGTCAGACTAATACAGCCAAAACAACTTTCGTAAATATATTACTCTGTTTCACAAATATTTGTAATCAGTTGTCAATTAACATATTTATTGTTTGTTCTTACTGAAAAACAAATCGCCCAAAATGATATATATTTTACAAATAGTTTTAAAGACAGAAAAAAATGGATTAGAACAGAAAATTCGCACAACAAAGGTATCAAAACAAATTCGTATAATCTCGAAATAATATAAGTGACACATCAACCGTCATCTAATTAAAGAAAATCTCAAAATAATATACGTGACATAACAACTCGATCTAATAAAACTGTTAAATCAACATTTACCTGTTGATGTATGTCCTAAAGCAATGATGCCTTCATCCACTATATAAAACAGACTAAAAAACATCTCCGATTGATGTGTTTTATAGATATACATCTCCCACAAGTACGACAGAACGACTACACAGTCTTGGGGGAAAACGCCCTGCTTCACATTTCCAATTTCCCCAGAATTATTTGATGCGTAATATATAATAGTTATTACCGTTTTAAATATCAAAGAAAACATAATACATTTCATGCACCAGGTGTTCTGTTCTAGCTTGAAACCAATCCTGGAACATAGTTTGTTATACTTGTTTTCACAGACCGATTTGAATTTTAAAAGTCATACATTTAAGTGATAACCATGCTAAGTATTTCAAACTGGGATAATATATGAGTGGTTGAAATTTCGTTTTATGTAAAGCGTAATTTCAGACCGTAAAACCAATCACATACCGTCCTGATTGAATCTTAGCATGGTTTTCTCAATTCTAATGTTTTTCCATTTAAATGAAATAAATATCAATTTAAAAACATACATTCACACTTGTTTTTTTTGATGAAAACTTAAATTCATAGGGGGCAGCATTTTGTTGACGTTGTCACAACGTCATGTGACGTCAGATACTTTTCAGACGGTAAATCTCGCAAGTTTGAGACTTTAGCAAATGGAGCAATCACGTCGCCGTAAAACGAAATTTCAGACCGTAAAACCACTCACATACCGTCCCAGATTGAAAATCTTAGCATGGTTATCTCTTAATTTACAAGGAAAGATAGACATCACAAACATAACAGAAGTATTAGACTGATTCACTGCGCATGTACCGTTTCACTCATACAAGCGACAGTCAAACACCGATTTACGGCTAAATAAAGCGCATTCCAACCACGATCGTGACCAAGCGTCTGATCTACGTTCTATAAAAAGATATACATGTATTGGGATTTCACTCAGTATTGTTTACATAATGTGGACGAGTCACTTACATAAAGGAAGTAAGGTGGTGGTGGGATATCTATAAACAAGCAGGTAAACATAATGGCGGACGTCTACAGTCGTTTGTAGTTAAACGCTGTGAAGCAGTATAAAGAAGTATTGCATTAAAACGGTGTCAGGAGCTCGGGGCAAAATAGATTTACAAGTAATGCAAACCATAGACAGCCACACAACTGTTAAAGAGATAAAGATACATTAAGTACTATCACTGCGTATCAACGTCCTCCGGATATTGCGAGTAGGGAATCGATAGTAAAAGTAAAATTGGACACACCGAGGGTAAGAAACTTTTTTTTTTTATGAACATGGGTTTATTTTCATCATTGTTCTACGAGTTATAAGAACTCAACACTATCGTATCTGTGTACTGATACACCGAATACGTTTTATAATGTTATAAACGTGTAAAAAAACGATAATCACCGCCCTAATCACAAAAACAGTTTGCATCGTCTGCTTTTGAGGTAATAATTATTCCTCTTTATTACACTTTATTGTCAATATTTAACCTTTAATAGATATGTTTTATCACCATGCATGACGTTTTCTGATGCATTAGTGCAAAAATATCGTTATTTGTGTTCTATCGATGTAAATATGCCATCATTGGGTGTACTGCGACTTGCCGGGGTTGTATTTGGGACTGGACTGCAGCTAGTTTCGAACAGTACTGCAACTTGGGAAGTCATTTTCGTTCTTTTTACTGAGACAGGGATTAATGACGGCCAGTAAACTATTGTATTTACAATCAAATAATAATTAATTGATTTTTCGTTTATATTATAAAGTTTGGTTGTAGGTTGTTGTTTAAATTTATAATTTTTCATTTCAGAGATGTTGAGATTTTATCATATTTTCAGAAGCGGTATGTGATAAAATATGCGTTACTCGTTTTTTTATCCTTAAGTTCTATAGTAAAAATCATCGTAGTATTACATATAAAGTGGAAAAATCCCCATCGATACATCTGAACATTAATTGATGCAAGATACAAAATAAGATAAAATGTTTCAGGTGTGGGGTGGGGTGAGGTGTGGTGGAATGGTCTTGGGAGTTAAAGATCGGATGAATAAACAATCGACTTACAAGTGTGGGGTGTGGGGTAGTGGGGAACATATATGTATGTGTTTGAATTTACCAAAACAACACAGAAGTTAAAAAAAAAAAAGTAAGAAAAAAATCGGGTTATGAGTGGCTTGGGTTGGTACATAGCTATATGTCTTTGAATGGACCAAAAACCAAAACAACACAGAAATATATAAAAACAAATCTGGCGTGGTGAGGTGGGGTGCGGGGATGCATTCCCCAATATGCGAGAAACGTACGTACCATGTTCTTAATGGCAATCCGCCATCTACAATTAAAATCCTATTATTCCTCCTTTGTGTTTGTAAGAAGTAGAAATATGCACTGCATATGCGGGTCATAACTTGATACAGTTGATTTAGTAAACATTTGAATTTGACTTTTGAACTATAATAATGCACAAATAAAAGTTCTCGTTAACAAAAATACCCACATGATTTTGATCGTGAACGACAATAGTGCTCTACGTGGTTGAACACGTTGCAGTACTCTTAAAAGACTGTATTTTGCAAGTCGAAGTACTGCGGTTAACAAGTTGCAGTACACCGGCCTCGAAAAACTTCTGTAAATTGCGCGGAATAATAAAAAGTCAACTAACTGTCATTGGTATAGAAGTGGTGTTTATGACATACAATTACTTCGTATCGTTTAAATTTCGTGTCTGAATCCCAAATTAACCAGTTACTCTCGAAATCAGGTCGCTGATAACAAAATATGCAGTGATTAGGCCGAGTTTTCTCATGAAATTTTAAAATATACGAAATGCAGTCCACATTTGGGATAGTGCAATACAATATTATAAGTGTTATCCATCCGCAAACTAATTGTTTCAGGCAGCAGATAAATATAAATGGTTGAAAAGAGAAGAAATATTACCTTTGTTGTGTTCATGCGTCGCCCGTTTTCTTATTTTGACTATGCATGTCTTGGTGAAAATGGATTTTGTGTTTTGAGCCTTGACCGCATAATGAATTGTGTGTAAACAAACAAAGACACACAGAACAACTATATATAAAGATGAATAAAAGGTAAGATAAGACATTACAAACACACAAGGGTTGACAATAGGGATTCATACTTGGAACGGTCAGTGGGAGAAAATGCCGCTGGGGTTTAAATTATGTTCTAGGGTCACCAAACCTCACTCTTACCATAGTGGCATCCCAATAAACGGGACAGTGTAAATAAAGATATGCCACCAGATATAATTGCAAACAAACAAGGCAGCATTAATAGGCAATATAAGTAAAAAAGTATGAAAGGAGAAATCTGAAAAGACCTTTTACAGCCGCCACACTCCACTAAACGAACGCTAGTGTGAATGTTAATAAATAGACCTAAATTAATTAAAGCAATTGAAACTGTTATCGTAAGTAAATGTCTATTTTAACTATGTTTACAAGTGGCATATTTTATAAATCCACCTAGTAAAACCACAAAGGAGACTGCTGCATTATAATGACATACACTTTATGGTCAAATTGGGTATTCACATGAAGCGTTGGATAAAATACATTGACTACTGTAGCTGTGTCAGCAGCATTGTCAGCATCTATATATACATAAAATGAGAAAAATAGTCATATATAAAACACAGCATTCAAAGGCAATTGCACCGTAGGTTAACACTGTACAACAAACTAAATAAATAAAAATCAAATTAAATAGTCAATGAATGAGAGTGGTGATTAAGCGACTTGGAACGATCAGTAGGCAATAGGGCCTATTGGTTAACTTAAACTGATGTTATTTGTACACAACCTCGCTAAGAAATCTTGTTGACAAGACAGTGTAAATAAAAGTATATCCCATCAAAAATGAAATCTTTAACAATAAAGTCAATACCCAGAAAAGTTGTAAACGATACGCTTGAATGTTTTTGTAAACATATATATAAATACTTAATTAGAAACACATCAGAATTTATCCATAATTTTACTGAATAACCAAAGCAGTTGCAGCCAAAGAGAAACCAAATCTAAGATAAGATCAAAAACACTAAGGACGGCATTTCATGCACCTACCTTCCTTTTCAGGGTTTAAATGGACTATATTTTTAATTTTGAGTTCTTTGTTTTACAAATGTACACGCTTAATTCGCAAAAAGTACTATCAAGAAAACCATAGTATTGTAGAAGCTAGTACCGATATGTCAGACATAGTTTTCTGAGTATTTAAATGTGTACTATCCCGATATCCTGGGTACAGATCCTTATGTGTAAGCGTGTTTTTTGTTTTTGTTTGTTGCTGTTGTTGTTTTAACTAAAAAGAAATATCAAAAGATCGGAATGGGAAAGTAGCATTCAAGGAGGACAGTCAACCATAAAACACAGAAACAAACACGCAAACAGACAAACAAGAAGGCAAAAGCAATAATAAATGCAAACGACATCACAAACACAAAACTTCAATATTGTAATTTTAAGTAACACTAATAACTATTATTTAAACGAGATATGATATAAGTACTATTAATTGTCTTTTATTATTCCAAAGACTTTGCCATTAATTGATATTAAATGATGCAACTCATGACAGTCCAGACATACTACCGTGAATGACTGTTGTGAACCCCAACCATTTGGATGTAACCGTATCATTGAAAGTGCTAGAATTTTTGATGTATGCATGTTAACGCAGTCACCCTCCTTGAGCGCATAAAACCTGTGGCCCAGTGGATACCATGATGGACATGAAATCCGGAGAACTCGGGTTTAAGCCTCGCCGGTGCCAGTGAGTTTCATCGGTGTGTTATTTGGCTAGAAATGTTTCCTCGTGAAGACATAGGTATCCTCGTATGTCTGATAGGGACGTTAATTGGGCGGTCTTGTGTATCGGAGTCTATCCTTTAAGTTAAAGAACTATAGTAATCTATTTGTTATTAAGATTTTGGCAGGTTCCCGGATTCGACAGTATAGCTCCCCTCTCTCTGGGACGTGTCTTAATAACATATAATGTGTTGATAATCCGTTTAACAACATCCAATTAATTCAATTCTGTTTCTTTTAAAGTGCATCTTCAATAACTTCACACACAAAATTAAAGCTAAAAGTATACTTTTTGTCAACAACAAAAAATAAGTAAATACTAATACTGAGATCAATGAGGGACAGTTTAAGGCAGTACATATACCCCTGTGTGATAGTCTTTGTCATTGTCGCATATACCACAGTCATTGGCAATAAACTTCCGATTTGTTTTTAGGTAACTGTCATTCAGTTTCCACTATTTCAGCATGCATAAAAATAGGTTATGACTATAATAAATGAAAGAATATGTTAATATTGTAACAACTATACCAATTCTAACAAATAGTTGCCATGGTCAGTAGTAGTACAGTAGTCTATGTATTACCTTTAATATTTTTCTTCGATGTTTTTCGTGCAAATGCAAGTCATAGTTTTCAATTTCATATGCATACTTCTTTATTGTGATGCATGTTGGTGGAGTAATTCAAACTGGTGTGATACATCGTCAAAATAGACATAAATTGCAATTACAGGCATTAAAATAGACATCTAATTGGATTTTGTGTTTGCATGTATTAACTATTGCTTCGTATCTTTATGTATAATACATATTCAAAATGTCTTAATCATAATAAGTATAGAATAACGCATACACCAACATATGGACTTATAAAAAGCAGAAACACTCACATTTCCCTTATCTAGAATCCTTTTATTGTTTGTACTGTTTCTGTCTATTGTGCAATATATGCATATATCCGAAAATTAAAATGATAGTGATGTTGCAATTATTCTGAGGAAGTCTTACATTTCCTGTTCGATGCCTATCCTCTTTTCGGGCTTGCTGAACTTATATATGCAAACAAAGGCCTGAACGTTGCCTAGTACATACTTTCATTAATTCATAATTTAATAATTAAATCATCATAAAATAGTGACGAATTACTGATTATTACAATTTTATACATATAATGTAAAAGAAATTACTAGTATATACTAACCTTAACGCATAAACAATGTGTCAATAGTAGGTGGGGTAATTTGACTTCCAATTTTAAGCAAAACAGTGATTTTAAGCAGGATGCAATGCTGAAACAACGCTTATTTATTCTGTATTAAACTAATATGAATTATAATTTTAACTGCATATTTTAAAAGTATATTAACAATTATCAAAATATAGTGTATAATGTGCAAAAATGAACATCCAAAATGTTATACCAAGGCTCAATGATACACCTATTATTGTTCGAAGTAAACTGTATAAGCTACCCGTACCAGATATCTATCATGAAAAAATGTCATCTACAGGCATTGCTCTTTCCAAAAAATAATGTTAGAATTTGCCACCTGGGTTGGTAGCAATATCGAAAATTGTACGTCCTGGCTCAAGGCCTATATAGGTTGTACATAATTGGGACTACAATAAAATGAAAATAAAAGATTGTTGGGAATATTTTGTTTTATTTGTGGGAAAGCGAACGAGTTTCGTCTGTCGTTTTTCCGCTAACGATTGGGTTGTGAACATCATATTTACTTCCACTTTACATGAATTTCATTCAAACTTGGTCTGTGGTTAGACAATGGTTTGTGGTCAGACATCGATGACATATAGATTCCTTAAAATACCAACAAAATCCGTTGGAAAACTATGTCACTGCTTCATTAAACTCACCATGGAGCCTTTATAGAGCCTTTATTTTGAATATCATTTTGCTGAAACTCTGTCAATAAGGTTTCTTTCAGTTACCCGCAAAATGTGTTAATACATGGCTCTCTTGGTCAAATAGTATCAACAATATTGTAGACACCATATAGCCTTTATTTGTCAACCTGTTTTCATTAAACTTGATAAATACTTTTGATAACCAAAATAATATATTCCAAAATATGTCATTAAGTCATATACTGAAAGGAAAAAGAAACGCAAAATGTGTATTTCCGCTATTTATTGTTTGTTTAATATGCTACTGCTCATCGAATGGTACAGGGCGACATTAGGCATGTCCTTTCGGAAAAAAGGTTTAAACAGCACCGAACACATCAATGGTTACCTCTTTAAAGTTGCATTATCGACAGAATGCGCATTTGGCTCAAGCAGGTGAGCAAACTTAGGCTTTAAAAGTTGCAATCTCTTAACATTAAACACAATACTGAAATGGCTTGACTTTTATTTTCGTGTAACAATGTATACTTTGATTAAAAGGTCTACTACATGACAGAGTTGTCCTTTCTGTAATTAGTTTTATCCCCTTTTTGTACAAAACGCGTTGAGATATATCTGGAATATTACTTAGAATTAGGTGTATGTAATAGTGTAGTATAGGCAATTTTTTGATTATGCATTTCTTTTTCCTTTCAGTATAGCATTCAAAGATATGATGGACAGTTATCGTTTACGCGTAAGCTATTGTGATGACACTTTCTATAGAAAGATATTAATCAAATCTTGGAATAAACAAATTAGTACACCAACGTCTAGAAAAATACGTGTGGGCAAAAGTTACCGTAATATTTCTTGTGAAAGATTCAGAATTAGCAAATTCTCTTGTTTCAAAACAAGAAGTTCAGGAAGATCGCATAAGTGCATCTTACTGACACTTATTTAGTGTGACAGTTTTCACATTGTTGATCTATTTTTGCCATTTCCCAAGCATTGTCAGGTGACGATTGTGACTTTCGATTTGTTTTGCAACATTTGTGCATGACTACTATATTTGTTTTACATCTCAGTGTTGATGTTATTAAATGACGCATTCGTTCATGAAAAAAGTTCTTTCTTAAAGATATACGACCCCCACTTTTTGAAAACGTGTTTGCAGCACATGGACCAATTCAGTGCCATGAGAGTTATTTTTTTTTAAATCATCTGATTCGTAGGCTCAAGGTGATCTATTGGGATCACTCTTCGTCCGTCGTCCGTCCGTCCGTCGTCCGTCGTCAACTTTTGCTTCAAACGACTTCTCCTCAGAAACTGCTTGGCCAATTTTGACCAAACTTCACATAGATAATCCTTAGATAAATGCTTTTTAGATTTGTTAAAATTAGTTTTACATAGACTTATATAGAAAAAAAATCTTCTTCTCGGAAACTACAAGAGCCAGAGGTTTAATATTTTGCATCTACTATAAGCTTATGGTCCTTTACCAAGTTTGCTCAAATGTTGACCTTGGGGTCACATTTGGCCCCGCCCCAGGGGTCACATGTTTAGGGAAAATATTAAAACATCTTCTTCTCTGAAACTGCAAGAGCAAGAGATTTAATGTTTTGCATTTGCTATAAGCGTATGGTTCTATACCAAGTTTGTTCAAATCGTGACCCTG
This sequence comes from Cyrtodaria siliqua, assembly GCA_037043455.1. Lineage (NCBI taxonomy): Eukaryota > Metazoa > Mollusca > Bivalvia > Adapedonta > Hiatellidae > Cyrtodaria > Cyrtodaria siliqua. The sequence goes on along the minus strand of JAWPHD010009073.1, from coordinate 3,505 downwards.
GGATCCCATTTGGCCCCGCCGCATAGGTCACATGTTTTTTATAGACTTTTATAGGGAAATATTTAAAAAATCTTCTTGTCTGAAACTACAAGAGCCAGAGGTTAAATATTTTGTATTTACTATAAGCTTATAGTCTTCTACCAAGCCTGTTAAAATGGTGATCCTGGGGTCTTATTTGAACCCGCCACAGAGGTCAGATCTTTAACAAAGACCTACATAAGGATTTTTTTGTATAGGAAAGAATCTAAAAAATCTTCTTCTCTGAATCTACAAGAGCGAGAGGTTTACTATTTTGCCTTTACAATAAGATTATGGTCCTTTACCTCGTTTGTTCAAATGGTGACCCTGAGGTCACATTTGGCCCCGCCCCGGGGGTCACAGTTTTACATAGGCTTGTATCGGGAAAAACATTAAAAAATCTTCTTCTCTGGAACTTCAAGAGCCAGATGTTTAATATTTTGTATTTGCTATAAGCTTATAGTCCTCTACCAAGTTTGTTCAAATGGTGACTCTGGTGTCAAATTTGGCACCGCCCCGGGGGTCACAGTTTTACATACCCTTATTTAGGAAAACATTAACAAACAATTCTTCTCTGAAACTACAAGAGATTGAAGTTTAATACTTTGCATTTACTATAAGATTATGGTCCTTTACCGAGGTTGTTCAAATGGTGACCCGGGGGTCACAGTTTTACATAGGCTTGTAAAGGGAAAAACATTAAAAAATCTTCTTCTCTGGAACTGCAAGAGCCAGAGGTTTAATGTTTCGCATTTGCTATAAGCTTATGGTCCTCTACCAAGTTTGTTCAAATAGTGACCATGGGGTCAATTTGACTCCGACCCGGGGCCACAGTTTAACATAGACTTATATAGGAAAACATTAAAACAATTCTTCTCTGGTTTAATATTTTGCATTTAGTATACTCTTATGGTCCTTTACCATGTTTGTTCAAATTGTGACCCTGGGATCACATGTTGTACGCAGATTTGAACAGGGTAAATCTTAAAAAATCTTCTCTAAAACCACAAGTCACACAGCTCTAATACATTACATGCAGCCCTGGAGTCACATTTGGCCCTGCCCCAGATGTTACACTCTAGCACCTTCAGTTTGTATTTGATATTTACCAAAGTTTTTGTCAGTGTCTTTATATCAATGTTGTTAAAACAACAGGGGCCATATTTCTTGAACAATCTTAACCAAACTTGCACAGATTGTATATGACCATAAGATTTCGAAGAAGTTCGATAATGGGCCAGTATTCAGGTGATCGATTTAGGGCAATCTTGGCCCTCTTGTTTTATAACGGGATTATATTTGAATGACAACACTGCATTGCTTGATTTCATGACATACAGAATACAATGCTAGTTGCAGACGATTTTATAATAATAATAATAATAATAATAATAATGTAACCGTGCCGTTAATAATGGTTCAAGGTAGAGACAACTGATATAGTTCTCTGTAGTATTGTACTCATATTTATTTCCCTTATTCCACTGGTAGATAACTGGCTATGTTCACAGTACTGTTTAATAACTGTAAAAGTTAATGAGACCATTTATCATGAGGTCAATGTATTATTTATAATGTATACGGTTGTCATGTATGTCTTGACAACCTGGTTATTGTACAAATACAGCTTGGTTGACAGGAGTGAATGAGTGAAAACTAACTTATGTGTTTGTGATGTCGTTTGCATTTTTTATTACTTTTGCCTTTTCGTTTGTCTGTTTGCGTGTTTGTTTTTGTGTTTTGTGGTTGACTGTCGTCTTTGAATGCTGCTTTCCCTGTCCGATATTTTTATCCTTCTTTATGTCACCCCTAACACTGCATGGCATGATAACTCTAACCAACTCAGTCTTTGCCTACCTTCTCTAAGAAAAACACCTGATTTCAGTACAGGGTTATATTAAAATATATTTTGATAGTAATTTATAGACTTGTAAAGGTCTGATTGAGAATGTAGTTTAATATATTCTACAGCTATTAGATTCTTAATAAATATTTGGTTGCAGAACCGAAATATAGATTTGTCTGGTGAGTTCTCGATTGTTTGGTATATTAATGAAATTGCCGCGTTTGTAGACTATGTATTTCTGTAATAGCTGCAATGTCATTCATGTTGTAATTGTTTGTTAAATGTGATGTTTGTATATATTGCAGGCTTGATAATATCCGTATATAAAGAACCCTAAATCATGGATTGGAGTTGTTGAGTTTACCCCATAAGACCTCGGTTACAATGGCGGCCAGCGGTTTGGAGGAGAATTTAAGCCAGCCAGATGCCGACTCCGACGACGAGTATAAGTGTCCGATTCCAAAGATATTATTGCGTTGTTGAGGTGGATTTGATTGTTTGAGTGGTGTAGCGTGTGAGTTGAGGATGATGAGTGTTGGATTTGTTTGTTAGTTGTATGAGTGATTTAGTGGGTTGGACGAGTGTTAGAGGGTTGTGGATGGGTGTGTTTGGTTGTGTTTGTGGGGTGTAGGTTGTTGGTAGGGGGTAGTGGTTGGTAGTGGTATGTGGTGATGTGGGTGTTAAGATGGTTGTGTAGTGTGAGGGTGTATGTAGGTGGTTTAATGGGGTGGGTGGTGTAGGGTTATTGGGGTATTGTTGGGGGGTGGTGTTGGTGTTGTTTGGTGGGGTGTTTGGTGTTTGGTTGTGGGAGGTGTGTATTTGTGGGGTGTGGGTTGGTTGATGGTTGTGAGTGGTATTGTTGTGGTATTTGTTGTGTGTTGTGGTGTTGGGGATAGGTTGGATGATATGTGGGGGGATGGGGGGGGGGGGGGTTGGGGGTTATAGGGGTGATGTGGGGGTGTAGTGGATGTGGGGTATTAGGGATGGGTTTGGTTGTGGGGGAGGGGTGGTTGGGTGGGGGGTGGTGTGGGTGTGGATTTAGTTTGTGTTGTGTGGGTTTGGGAGTTGGTGTGGGTATTTGTATGGTGGGGTTGATGTATTGAAGGTGGGGAGTATTGTGGAGGTGGTGGGAATGTGGTGGTGTATGATTAGGTGGGTTTGGAGGGGAGGGTTATTGATTGGTGAGGGGAGTGTTGGTTATAGTGGGTGGTAGTGGTGGGGTTGGTGGGGATGTTGTTGGGGGGGGGGGGATTGGTGTGGGTGATGGTTGGTTGGTGGGGGAGGTGAGGTGGGTGGGGATGGGGTGGGTAGTGTGGGTGTTGGGGGGGGTGGTTGGGGTTGGTAGGTGTTGTTGAGGTGTGGGTGGTGGGATTTTGGGGATAGGTTATAGGGGGTGTTGGGATGTTGGGTTGATAAGTGTGTGGGGGGGGGGGGATAGGGGTTTTTGTGGGATGTGTGTGTGGGTGAGAGTTGTTTTATTGGGTGGGATGTGGTTGGGGTGGGTGGAGGGGGATGTTGGTTGGGTGATGGGGTGTTGGGGTGGTTTTTTAGGATGGGTGGGTGGGTGTGGGGGGGGGGGTGGTTGGGTGTGGTGTTGGGTGGTTGGGGGTTGGTGGTGGTTGTTTGGGGTGTGTGTGTAGT